>PVKY010000158.1:0-51947 GCA_004027775.1 Bradypus variegatus
GCACTATAAAAGGATGAAAATGGCCCTTGGGATGTGCAGCAATACAATTATAAATTCATTTTCTCTTAGGAAACTTAGGGACCCCTTCCTTTAGACTGGGAAAGAGTATTCTCCCGCATTGTTGCATGACCTGTTCACCTGAGCCCAGTGTTTGTAAACGGTCTGCAAGGCCAGGAAGGGACATCACCGCTTGCTGGTAAGCTGGAGTTAGCCAGCCACTGGGTGAAGCCAGAATTGGCTAGGAGAGGTGGTATGTGAGAGCATTCAGGAAGGAAGATGGTACCAGGAGAGGAAAAGTCCAGGAGGTGGGGGAGAGAGCGAGAGCACAACTCACAATAACGTTGCCTAGCCAATTTGTGGTTCCAGGGTCATTAGCTTGGTGAAAGGGAGTTTCATACTGAATAGATACTCAAAATGTTTTCAGAATGAATCAAACAAACTTATATTCTTAAATTCTTTGGTTACAAATCAGTACCTTGAGAGTGCAATTAGTTTATTCTCTGTGCATTCACCTCATCTCTTTTGTAGATTAGCTCACTTCTGTTTTTTTTAAATACTTTTGCAGATGGTCACCTGTCTCAGATTTGCCCATGGAAAACAGTGAAACATTACATTTGAATGTGAGCTGGGTGTGGTGTTCAGAGATTGCCAAGGAGAGAGGAAAATAGGGGTATATGTGCATTCAGCATTTGAGGGCGGGGTAGGGCTCATTTCTTTCTTCTAGTAAGAGCTGAAGCTTCCTGGGATTTTCTCATCTGTAGCGATTTTACGTGTTACATTTGAATTGATTCTCTCTGAAAAATTAATTTACAGACCCGTATTCTCAGAAACAGAAACATGAGGGTCCAGCTCTAGTGGAATACTGATGGATTTGTGAATTGGCACAGCTACCTCAATGATAGCCAAGTCGGGGACAGAGCTGGTGGGTATTTGTGTGTGGCAAGTGCCGGTGCATTGGGTGACCTGTGAGACGCAGCTGGGCCAGGTTGGTTCCGACACCAGGATCAGTCCTGTGTGATCAGCTCTTTCCCATGGTTTCTGAAGTGTATACTGTTGAAGTGGGGGGTGTTACTGAATAATTTGGAAACAAGGAATTTAATAGAGCAGAACCAAATCTCCCCATGTGTGAACAGTATACAAACTGGCAAAACAGTTTGCCCAGCATGTCCATATGACAGTGACTGTTAAAATCAAGAGGAAAGGATCAGCCAATCCCATTTAACTAGGACATTTTAAAAACAAGTAGCCACTTTGCCACTAGCAAAGTTTCAGTAGCGGTCAAAGGTTTCTTTTATATTTCCCCTTCTGAGGTTTCAGTTTAGCCCATTTCTGGGCTAAAGATTGTCTTCTTTTATGAGGGTGAAGCTGCCTCGTCAGCTCAGGTAGTTTATGTGATCTAATGCTTGCTGAGATGGGAAGGGGGAGATTGAAGCAGGGAAAGATACACCTGTAGAGAGCGAGCCAGAGAGCAAGAAAGACGGCCAGAAAGGCCAAAGGATGGATGGGTTTGGGGGGGGCGATTGATTAATTGGTGAACTATTGCCTTGGTTTCCCTTCTCTTCCCAGTCACTGAGCTTGGTGCCCTGAGCTGGCTGGAAATGTGTTGAGCCAGTGCTTCACTTTCTGATCTCACTGAGATCAAACGTCAGCATCTTGGTGCTTTGCAGAGGTTGTAGTGTTTAAAGATAAATATGTTTTCCCATGTACAAGGCCAGTATCATCTGGTGCTCATTCTCGGATACAGTGATTTGTTCCAGCCTTGGAGCACGACGGTGAGTTGGACGTGCAGTCCTGGAAGAAGGTCAAGGGTGTTTTTGACCCCTTGTGATGTTTTCCCTGAACCCTGTGTTGGGATCTATCAGTGCCCTTGCCACAGGCTTTCCGGAGATTCTTCTGCCTCTTCTGGATTCACAACACAGGTCCTAATATATGGGTCTTATTTTCCAGTGGTTTCTGGCCTGTTGCTTTTGTTTTTTCTCTTTAATCTGTTCTCCATTGTAACTATGTCTATCAGTTACCTCATGGAGAGAGGAGAGACCTGTCTGTTAAGAAAACCACAGCTCTCTGCTTTGAACCTTGCCAGCCTGGCTCCTGAGCCTTCCCACAGAGTCTGCATGGCTTAGTTTTTATGGGCTGTCTTCACTGGTGGTTCTGATATTTGAATATATTCTCAAGGCGGGCATTTCTTTTTTTGGGGGGGTCTTCTGGCCACAGACAGTTATTCTTTCCTCCTGGTCCTTTGAAGAACTTCTTGTTTTGGCCACGTGGGCATTGACCTGAACTGACCCTCAGATCGCATTGATTTCTCAGAGCTTTGCTCTCTGAATTTGAAGAGAGATGATTTGGTTTGCCCTTATAGTTTGGGCAAAAAAGAAAGGGTTTAAGGCTCTTCTCTAGCTTACTTTCTTTTTTTATTTTATTTTGAAATAAATTCAAAGTTATAGGTACAGTTGAAAAAAAAATACAAACTCCATACACAGCATGCCCTGACTCCCTTCCTGTGATACCCCCAATCCATCAACTTTAACACGCTGTCACACCACTATTTCTTTGCCTCCCTCCCTGCCTCCCTGTCATCCATCATCTATTGCTCTGTCTTCTGAACATATGAGAGCTAGCTGCACACATCCTTGAACAAACACTATAATTCACATATACAATTCCCACGAACAAGGAAATTCTTTTATGCAATTTCATTAAGCGCAGCTTAATGAAGAAATTCAACATTGATACAAAGCTTACATTCTACATTTCCTTTTCTTTTTTCTTGTATCCCATCTGTGTCCCTTTGAGCCTCCTCTCCTCCATCCTCAGATCCTATCCAGGATCATCCTTGGCATTTAATTGTCATCTATTTAGACTCTCTTTTGTTTTTTTTCAATTGTGGAAACATATATATATAGACTAAATCTTCCCACTCCACCCCTTCGCTAGCATTCCATTAATGGGATTAATCACATTTAGAATGCTGCAATGCTATCACCTTCCCAGCATCCATTTCTAGAAATTTCCCTTCACCCCAAACAGAAACCCTGCTCTCATTTCTTAACTCCCCATTGCCCCTTCCCCCACTTCTTGGAACCCGTACTCTACTTTTCATCTCTGTGGTCATATTCTCTGATACTTTCTTTGTGTTTACTGTGGGGCTTAAATTTAACATCTTAAATCTATAACAATCTTGTTTTTTCTTTGATACCTACTTAGCTTCAATATGACACATAAACTATGTTCCTTTACTCCATCATTCCCCTACCTTTGTGTAGTTCTTGTCAAAAATTACATTTTTTACATTTGATTCCAAAACCACTGATTTATCATTACAGTTTATGTATATTTTAGATCCTGTAGGAAGTAAATAGTGGAGTTACAAATAAAAAATACAGTAGTCTTGGTATTTATATTTACCATCTGATCTTCACTGGAAATCTTTATTTCTTCATGTGTTTTCAATTAATTGTTTAGTGTTCCTTCCTTTCAGGCTGTTCAACTCATTTCTTGTAGGACTGATTACTGGTGATGAAGTCCCTCAGCTTTTGATTATCTGGGAATGTTTTCATCTCCCCCTCAATTTTATCCTCCAGGTGTTTGTGAATTCTCCAAGTCTCTGATGGTTACTGACTTCTATTTGTATTCCATTGTGGTCAGAGAATGTGCTTTGAACAAATTCATTTTTTTTTTATTGAGGCTTGTTTTTATGTCCCATCATACAGTCTATTCTGGGGAAATATCTGTGATCACTAGAGAAGAATGTGTGTCCTGGTGACCTGGGATGTAATATTCTATATATATATCTGTTAAAATTCTCTATATCTCGCTCTCCTTTCTTTGTTTCTCTGATGGTGGGGCTCTCTTTAGTATCTCAAGTAGGGCAGGTCTTTTATTAGCAAAATTTCTCAGGATTTGTTTGTCCGTGAAAAATTTAAGCTCTTCCTCAAATTTGAAGGAGAGTTTTCCTGGATAAAGTATTCTTGGTTGGAAAGTTTTCTCTCTCAGAGTTTTAAATATGTCATGCCACTGCCTTCTCGCCTCCATGGTGGCCACTGAGTAGTCACTACTTAGTCTTATGTTGTTTCTTTGTATGTAGTGAATTGCTTTTCTCTTGCTGCTTTCAGAACTTGCTCCCTCTTCAGTATTTGACAGTCTGGTCAGGATATGTCTTGGAGTAGGTTTATTTGGATTTATTCTATTTGTAGTTTGCTGGGTATTTATGCTTTGTGTATTACATTGTGTAAAAGGTTTGGGGAGTTTTCCCCAACAATTCCTTTGAATACTCTTTCTAGACCTTTACCCTTCTCTTCCCCTTCAGGGACAGCAATGAGTCTTAAATTTGGATGTTTTATTTTATCTATGATATCCCTGAGATCTATTTCGACTTTTTAGATTTTTTTCCCCATCCTTTCTTTTGTTCTTTCATTTTCTGTTCTGTGGACTTCTAGGACACTGAGACGTTGTTCGGCTTCCTCTCATCTTGTATTATGAGTATCCAGAGGCTTTTGAATTTCGCCTACAGTTTCTTTAATTTCCGTAAGATCTTCTATTTTTTTTTTAGTTACTCTTGCAATATCTTCTTTATGCTCTTCTAGGGTCTTCTTTATGTCTTTTATATCCTGTGCCATGCTCTTCTTCATGTCCTTTATTTATATCCTGTGCCATGCTCTCATGGCCTGTCTGTAGTTCTTTGATTAATTGTGCCAAGTACTGTGTGTCTTCTCATCTTTTGATTTGGGTGTTTGGGTTTGGGTTCTCCATATCATCTGGTTTTATCATATGCTTTAAGATTTTCTGTTGTTTTTGGCCTTTTGGCATTTGCTTTACTTGATCTTTAATTTGTCAGAATTGCAGCTTGGTGGCGTACACTTACCAGCAGATGGAATCTATGAGTCACATATTCCCCTCAAGTTAGTTCTCCCCAGCTTTGTCTTTGTGTTGTGTGGGGATATGATTCTTGTGGGGCCCAATTGGTGCACTTAATTTGGGTGTGTTGTCGGTGCTGTCTGCCCTGAATGAGGGGCGTGTGTCTGAGCGGGTATGGAGGAAGGGAAGCTTTAATAATCAAACCTCCCAGATGTTCCTGGAGATTTAAGGCTGTTCTCTGCCTCTGACCCACAAGTCCTTGGTATTGGTGTGGGTTCCCTGGGATTTCTGAGTGGTTCCCCCTTCCCTGCTGTGCTCTTCCAGGACCTCTGCTGAGGGAGGGGTGCGCCACGTCACAAGTGTGTGCCGGCCTCCAGGGAAGCCCTGGGATGCCGGGCCCTGCAGGGGCGTTCCCAGCCCGCTTCAAAGATGGTTGAATGGGGCGCATTAACTTCCCCCTTTCCACACAGCTCTGCCCTCCCAGCTCCGGGACAATCAGCCATGGGTGTATTAAAGGCCCCCGTCCACGGCCGATATTGTGGCATGTGCGTGGTACTGTGTGAAAGACTCCCTGTCACACTGGGTTTCTTGGCACGGCTCTGTGCTGTGGGTTCGGCCCCAGGCAGGAGTGCCCCCACCCACCGGGGAGTTAGCTGCAAGTTGTGCATTTTTTTCTCCTTTTGGCTCCCCTTTGCTCCCCTGGGCCTGAGACAATCAGCAATGGGAGTGGGAAGGGGTATCCTCCACGCCAGACACAAAAGCATTAGCCCAGCCTGCTCCCACTGTATCTGCAGCTGCTCCTGGGCTTTTTTTTTTTTCTTTTTTTAAAGAACTAGTTCATCCCCAAACGCCAACCCACCATTTCCCCACACTGCAGCGTGGCCGAGGCACTTGTAGTCGACTCACTCACTCATTTCAGAATGCAGACTCCTGGTTTCACCAAATGCACGGTCCCTGTAGATTTAGCAGAACTTGTCTGGCTGGTGCTACTCTGGAAGTGGTGTTCTGGGTCACTTTCTGGTTTTTATCTAGTTTTTTACATGGAGGTGTTTTTTTGCTCTGTCTCACCTAGCCGCCATCTTAGGTTTTCTCTGTAGTTTATTTAATGAACATATAACTTTGCCTTTGCCAACACAAGTAACAGAAACAAACAACATACATGGAATTCTTTATATAGCTTTTGGTAATTTATGAAAAAGGAGTTTTAGGTCTGTGTTGGGGTACGCAAGTAACTTCTGTGTTTTTTCATTTTTCCTCAGGTTGTACAGCCTTGGTTCCCTCTGGAATGATGGATCCACAGTTTAATACCCTGCAGTTTTAAAGAAGAATGGGTAGTCAACAGTACAGCATAGAAACCCTCCACTCGGGTAAGCTGTTCTTCAGGATTCTTGTTCTTCCAAGTTTTTACTAATACTAGATCCCAGGTTTGTAAGAATGCTGGGTTGTGTCTGTAGGAAAAGAAATCTGGAACTAGCATATTCTAAAATTTTACTTACAGTTTCCACTTAGGTAACAACTATAAGTTTTCGTGCACTCAGTTCATTGACGTATTTCCCATCTTATTTTTTGAGTAACAGCCTCCCATATAGGATTTCAAAGGGACTGAAACCTATTCCATTTGTAGGGGCAACTCAAATTTTGAGGAGTGTAATAGGCAACTCTTGGTGCCAAGTGAGGATGGTTTCTTGGCAAAATTTGGCAATGGTTTTCTTTAAAGTATGATTCCTCTTTTCAGTTTTTCCAGTAGATTGTGGTCCCCATTTTGCATGTAATTTCCAATTTTTTCCAAGTGTCTGTGAAACATCTTGGGTTATATTTTAAATAAAGGCACTGCCATCATCACTTTGAATAGTGAGTGGAACCTCAAATCTCAGTGTTATTTCTTTTAACATGACTTTGGTGACTGCAGTACCTCGTTCAGTTCAGGGGTGAAAGTTTCTACCAATCCTGAAAAGGTGTCAACTAACACTAGCAAGTAACGAAAGTTCCTTGCTGCTCGAGGCATAACTGTCAAGTCTGTTTGCCAGTCCTGTCCTATGTGAAATCCTCAAGCTTTCACCCCTACTGTCAAGGGAAGCCATCTAGTCTTTGGGTTATTCTTACGACATGATGTACATTCAGTCATGGTCTTATAGTTGCTTGCATTTTTGGTCTTACAACAGTTCTTAATCCATGTTTCAAAAGCTTCCTTTCCTTAATGGTCTCTTGCTGCACAGGCTAAGCCAGGTTTTCTGGTAATAAGACTTGGCCTGAGTCCAGCTGCAATGGTCCTTCTGTAGACAGTGCGGAATCCCCATTCTTCTTTGTTTTATGATCTGGGTGAATGAGGAAAGATCTAAAGATGGGATGACAGCCAGTTCTTTTGAATCTTTAAACCAAGTCTTAGCAGTCTGTTTTGCTGCAGAATCATCTTTATGAGTGACCCTCACGGGTTGTAGAGTCAGAACGTGTCTTCATTGGCTCCACCATGACTAGCTTCATAAGCTTGGGTACGTCCCCTGTCCTCTGTGACTCTCAGTCTCTTCACCTATAAAGTGGGGACATCACCTACCTCCCCCAGAGGAAACGACACTTTAAAAGTGTCTGGCACCCAGGAAGTGTCCTCTAATTATCTTCTTCCTTCTTCCCTAAAGCATCAAGGGCTTCTTCTTGTCAAAATCCAGTGTCACAGATCTCTTCAACCACGTGACTCTGAATATATCATGTTATTTAGTTTCCTACCTCTCAAGACCTCTTTTCGTTTTTGAAGTCATCCCTGCTGGTAGCACTCACAAAAAGATTAAAAAAGAAAACAAGTATGTAGTTAAGCCTGTACTAATGGCCCTGCTGTAAAAGTTGAGGTCATTCTACAAAAACTGCAGCACACACAGAAAATAAACTATTCAGAATAATTTATCTAAAGCCCCTGACCCTAGTCGATAAGCTCTGTCAAGAGGCAGCATGACACAATCCTGTTTCTGCCCAGCACTTGGAGTAGGGAAGGAAAAGAAAGCTGACAAACGGCAACCTTCCACCTGTGCTCCATAAAGGCTCACAATAGTAAGTAGTACTCAGCAATGAAAAAGTTAAAGAGATGCAAAAATATGAATTTAACAGACATGGAAGACATAAAGAAAAAGTTAAAAATTCATAGAACAAAAGGAAAGAATGAAGGAAAAGAGCAAGAGACAGTGTTCAAAGAGATAACAGGTGAAATATTCCTGAATTCATACAAGACATATCCACAGCTTGAAGAAGAAAAATGAACCTAAGCAGGAAAAGTTAAGAATATTTGTTTATCTGAATATTGTGCAATCTAACCTGCACTGTCCTGTTCCAACACTGCCATTCAAAACAAAATACCACGTCTTCCAGCTGCTATTGCAGCCAGGTATGGCCAAAGCTGGAAGGCTGGAAAGGGCCCTTTTTTGCCACTTTGTCTCTTCCCCTTCCTTGGCCCACAACGTGGCCATCCTGACTTAAGGAGGCCATTTTAGTTTCCTTGGCTGCTCAAGCAAATACCATGAAATGGGTCAGGTTAAACAATGGGGATTTATTTCTTCATGGTTTGAGGCTGGGAAAAAGTCCAAATCAAGGCACCATCAAGGCCAAACTTGTTTGCTGAAGACTGTGTAGTTCTGGGGTTGGCTATTGGCAGTCTTTGGTCCTTAGCTTGTCACATGGCGTCCTCTCCTGGCCTCTCCACTCTCTTCCGGGTTCAGATGGTTTGAGTGATTGGGCTGTTCCCTCTGTGGCTTTCCATCTATCTGAACTTCACTCCACTTATAAAGACTCTAGGAATAGGACTAAGACCCATCCAGATTGAGGTGGGCTGTGCTTTCTTAACTAAAATAACCTGAGACGCAGGAACAAAGGTCACCACCTCCCTCAGAACCAGGATGAGGAGGACAAGTTGACATCAGAAGCAAATTGAATGCAAGATGCCTTGCAACAAGGAAGATCCGGCCTAAAATCCACTCCACCACATAGGGACAGCTCTAGTATGAACCAATGGGACTAGGCCGAGTCAAACCTGTCCACTTCCTTCCCCACCTCCCGCCTTCCATTCCCAGAAAACCCCCATAACTCCCAGATCAGAGAAGACGAGCTGAGCCTGGTCTGCTGTCTCCTGCTGGTCGACGTCGCAATCAAACTCTCTTTTCAAAAACTCCCAAGATCAGGCTATTGGCTTCTGCACATTCTGGGTAGCGAGCCCTTGCTCAGTGACGCTTTCTGAATCTGAACCCCATATCTGAA
The DNA here is from genome assembly GCA_004027775.1 of Bradypus variegatus. Taxonomy (NCBI): domain Eukaryota; kingdom Metazoa; phylum Chordata; class Mammalia; order Pilosa; family Bradypodidae; genus Bradypus; species Bradypus variegatus. The sequence continues at coordinate 9,091 of PVKY010000158.1, forward strand.
TGCAGTGCCTTCTTGGCAAAATTAAAACCACCACATCAGGGGAAGCAGGAGGCTTAAGAACTGGGCCTGCCGGGTCTGTGGCTCAGGGACGGCTCCTGGACGCATCAGTGGCCACCGCTGGTGACAGCAGGGAGGTGGCAGCCTGCAGGGAGGAGGGCCCAGCTGGCCAGAGACACTCACCCCAGCATGATGTTGACATAGAGCTCCTGCGAGGTCCTGGTCCCCCGCTTGTGCAGGATCTCGGCGTTGCACCAGAAGCCCCGCTCCTTGGGGTTGTCGGGGTTGTAGTTGAGCATGACCACCTGGCCCGCCTCCAGCTCCTGCCACTTGAGGAGGGTGCGGGTGCAGGTGCGGATGTCCCTGGAGCCCATCTGGACCACACCGTTCTCCGCGTAGCTGTGGGGGAACAGCCCGGCACATCCCGTCACCACCAGGTCCCCTGGCCGCGGGAGACCCCAGTTCCCCTCCAGGAGGGACATGGCCACCCCTGCAACCCAGGTTGGGATGATTTTCATCCTAGGGGTACAGGGCCACTGCCCCAATCGCCTCCTCTGCTGATGTTAAGGACACACAGGTATAGACCATGCCCCTCCCCCAATTAGGAGAGGAAATTCGGGGGAAGAAATTTTGACTTTTTTCAACTCACATGTACTGAAATGTATTTTTAAATGCTTTTTTTTTGCATAAGTGTGTAAATGATCTTATGGCAATACAATAACCTGGATATGCAATAGGAAGTCATCGTTCTAAATACACAGGAATATTCCACCAGCCCCACCCCACCATCAAAAGGCTGAAAGTCATAGGGCTAAAAGAAACCAGTAACAAAGTTGAACCTCAAGCCTGAGGGGCAAACCCAAATTTATTCTCATTAATGGTATGGCCTGGGGCTTGTTATTTTCCCTAGTAACCTGCCAGAATCAGGGCCCATCAAATTTTTGCCAAAAAGGGCCAGAGAGTAAGTACTTTCAACTTTTTGAGCAGTGTTTTAGTTTGCTAATGCTGCCGGAATGCGAAACACCAGAGATGGACTGGCTTTTATAAAAGGGGGTTTATTTGGTTACACAGTTACAGTCTTAAGGCCATAAAGTGACCAAGGTAACACATCAACAATCAGGTACCTTCACTGGAGGATGGCCAATGGCATCTGGAAAACCTCTGTTAGCTGGGAAGGCACATGGCTGGCATCTGCTCCAAAGTTCTGGTTTCAAAATGGCTTTCTCCCAGGGTGTTCCTCTCTAGGCTGCAGTTCCTCTTCAAGCATGTCACTCACAGCTGCACTGAGTTCCTTCTCTTGGAGTCAGCTTATTTATATGGCTCCACTGATCAAGGCCCACCCTGAATGGGTGGGGCCATGCCTCCATGGGAAAATCTCATCAGAGTCATCACCCACAGCTGGGTGGGGCACATTCCAAGCAAATCTAATTAGCACCAAAACGTATGCCCCACAAGACTGCATCAAAGATAATGGCATTTCAGCGGACATAATACATTCAAACTGGCACAAACGGGAAGTGCTCTGTCACTCCTGCTCAACTCCCCTGCTACAAGTGAGAACACAGCCGTAGACAATATGTTGACAAGTGGGCACTGATGCATCCCAATAAAGCTTTATTTACAAAACCAAGCAGTGTGCCAGATTTGGCCCACAGGCCTTAAAAAGGTTTGCCAAGCATCAGCCACGATGTGAATGCAACTACTGGGATTCTCTTCTCTGACATCTCCAGTATTTTTTTTAAGAGTCATGCTTCCTGTGGACCAACCATGGTTCCAGGGAGTTCGGGGGACCCCATGGGAACCCACGACAGCCCCTACACCCCCGGGGACGTGATCTCAGGGTGGGCGGGTACACTGGCCCTGTGCCCAGCAATGCACATCCCCTGTGCTTACCTGGCGAGGGGCTGGCACAAGATATATGCTCAGTAAAGCATCAAGACTGGCACAGTCACTGGAGCTTTAGAGACAACAAGTAAATAAGAGGGTTTCACAGCTTCATGTGGTAATAAATGATATGAATAAAACAAAACAGGAAAATCGGGATGGGGGCCAAGACCGAGCTACATGATCAGGGCAGAGTTCCTGTCTGGCTTTCGGCTGCCACAGGGCTTTTCGTGGGTAAGGGCGTCCCCGTGTGTTTTGGGGGTGTACAAGGGATGGGGCCTCCCAGATCTCCAGATATCCCCGAAGCCACCTAAGACACTAAGAGCCCGAGCATCCCAGGAGAATTCCCAGACCCCAGGCCCGCCCCAGGTGACACTCACTTGTCGTATTTCACATGACAGATGACGTCCTCCTCCAGAGCTGGGCTAGAGCTGCAGCTGCCGGGCTCGTCCCGTGAGGGCACCTTCCTCATCACTCTGACGACCTGCTCCTCTAACCGGGCACCCATGTTTGTGTCCCAGGCATCAACGTAGTCATTGACCTGAGGGGGAACAGGAGGGTGCTGTCATCCCCGCCCAGGGAGGGGACATCTGGCCCTTGGGCACATGGCGTTCAGAGTGCAGGGTCTCGGCTTCCTGCCGCGGCACTCTTGGCACTTAGGGGCTGGATCCTCTCTGGGGTGGAAGCCATCTGCACACTGTGGGGTGGTCAGCAGCAACTGCCCAATGAGGGCCTGAATGGTGTCCCCAAAAGGCATCCCAGCCCCCCAGCACCTCAGAAAGTGACCTTTTTTGGAATCGGGCTCCTGGCAGATGTGATTATGTTAAGAACAGGTTATACTGGGGTAGGGCAGGCCCTAAGTCCACTGACTGGTGTCCTCGTAAGAGAAGAGGCACAGAGACATGAAAAACACATGGGGGAGAAGGCCGTGTGACAACAGAGGCAGACACAGAGTGACGAGTCTCCAAGCCAAGGAATGCCAAGAATGGCCAGCCACTCCCAGAAGCTGGAGGAAGCAGAAGGAGCGTGGCCCTGCCAGCCCCGGGATTTTGGACTTCTAACCTCTAGAAACTCTAGAACTAGCCTCTAGAACCTGCTACTTCTAGCCTCTAGAACTGAGAAAATTAGGAAACTGAGCCACCCCTCACCTGCCCTCCAGTTGTGACAATCAAAAATGCCTCCAGACACTCCCAAGTGTCCCCAGAATTGCTCCCGGGTAAGCCACTGCCTTAAGAGGAGATAGGCCAGCAAAGATGGTAGGGGAGCAGAGAACATACATGTCACACAAATGGGGTGACTGCTGCTCGGCTCCGCCACAGCTGCTGCGGAAAAACACGGTCCAGGGAGACCAGAGCTGTCTGTACTGCAAAAGAAGTTGGAAATCTGGATCTTTATGTGAAACGCCCTGACTCTTGGATGGTGACACTGAATTCCAAAAGTTTATAGCCACTGCAAGGGCCAAAGAAGACATCTGCAACCCAGGCCTCCCACACACAACTCTGCTTTCCAACAAATTCCCAGACATGCAAACAAATTGGGACACAAAGGCACATAATTCACAATTACCAAAAGGTGGAAGCAACCCAAAGGCCCCTCAGAGAGAAACAAAATGTGGTCCCGCCACGCAGTGGGTATTACTCAGCCAAAAGGAAAGAAGCTCTGAGCCACATTATAACATGGACGAATGGTGAAAACAAGATGCCAAGTGCAAGGAGCCAGGTGCAGAAGGCTGCCTATTGTATGATTCCATTTATATGAAATGCTCAGAATAGGAAAACCCATAGAGACAGAAAATAGACTGTTGGTTGCCAAGGGCCCGGGGATGGGGAATGCGGAGTAACTGCTTAATGGGCACAGGGTTTCCTTTTGGGGTAATGGAAGGTTCTAGAACTAAATGGAGGTGGTAGTTGCACTGACGGTTCACTTTGAAATGGCTAAGTCTATGCTTTGTGAATTTCACCTCAGTAAAAGAAAGGAATCCCTGGAGTACTGTTTGTTTCCCCCAAGGAAACTTCTAGAAGTGACTTGGGGGCAATTTTCACTGCAGGACCAAGGCCGCCAGCCAGAGATGGCACAAGAGCTGGCGTGTGTTCAACGAGCGGATGGCAGGGCAGATGGCAGACAATGGGGGCGAGTGGGGCATGTGGACACCAGGCGGGCGGGGAGCCTCACCTTGTACAGCCCCAGCTCTGTCTCGTCCCATGTGTCCTTGTCCGCTGAGCCCGCCTTGCCATCGCTCTCTAGGGCCGCCTCGCCGTGGTTTGAGGACTTGTCTGGCTCGCTCTGGCCCAGGCAGCAGCCGGAGTCCGTGTCGGAGAGCTCTGAGTCCTTCTCCCTGCTGCCGGGGGACAGCACCAGGCTCTGCCGGACCAGGAGCTGGATGGCGTCGTTCAGGTGGACGTCATAGTCGAACAGCGTGTGGCCGTCTTCCATCTGCAGAGAGAGTCAAGAGGAAGTCACACCCGCCCACCAAACGTCATGGAGCAGCTGCCAGATCCAGGCCCCAGGAGCACAGCTGGGAAGAGAAGAACCAGTGTCCTTTGTCCTGGTTCCTGGTGGAAGAGGCCATCCATGCTGGGTTACGAGATGCCAACGCCCAGCCCACCCCCGGGGGCGTGCCCGCTCCCATCAGTCTCCCAACAGCCTTCCCTCAGGGTCTCCTGACCTCCATAAAGGGGGTCTTACAATTTCTTCTAGAATAAACATGTATCACCTTCTCACTGGTTCTCAATCAGACGTTTCCTCCAGGGAGACACTTGGCTGTGTCTGGAAATACTTTGGGTTGTCGCAACTTGGGGGTAGGGGGTGCTGCTGGCACGAGTGGGGGGAGCCCAAGGGGGCTGCTCAACACCCTCTCATGCCCAGGACAGCCCCCACCCCAGAGAAGGATCTGGCCCCAATGTCAGCTGTGCCGAGGCGGAGAATCCCTGCTCTGTACAAACTGGAGGCACAGATCCCAACCTGCATTTACTTCCCAAGCTCAAGCTCAAACCTTCTCTCCCCCAGGATGGCTTCTTGGATCCGTTAGCTACACTCTTCTCTTGTTACATCCTCCACCCTAACCCCCGCTAGCCTTCGGGGACTGGGGGCCTGCGGCTAACAGTTGCTTCTGGATGCCGGGTGCAGCAGGGGCTGGAAGGAGTTTGTCACCTGTGCCACCTTCCAAGGGCACCCAGGAATTGTCCCTTATGTGTGTTTTTACTAGCTGGGTGAGCCTAGGGTTTTCTCCAACCTACCAGCAGTGGCTGGCATTTGGGGTCAGATCTTCCTCTGGGTTGGGGCTGTCCTGGGCACTGGGGGGTGCTGAGCAGTCTCCCTGGGCTCCCCCCACTCGAGGTCAGCAGCTCCCCCCAACAACTGTGACAATCCAAGATGTCTCCAGACACAGTCCATGTCCCCAGGGCAGGGGTGGGCAGAGTCGCCGTGGGTGAGAACCTGCACCCTAAGGAGAAGGAGGACGAGAGGGAAAAGACAGCTACCCAAGAGCAACCCTCCCTCCTCCCCAGTGATCCCCACAACCTGCTGGTTCAGAGGTCAGAGGGCAACAGGGATTTGTATCTGTTAAAATGGGAGCAGGGCTTGGGGTCAAAGGGAAAGCCGAGCCCAGGGCCAAGGTCCTTTGCTGCATTGGGGAGAGGCTAAAGGAAATAATGACACCCCCTTTCCCCCAGAAAAGTGCATTTGAGCCCATCGACATTCAGACAGCTGTGGGGGTGTCGGCCCACCGACACTCGCCTCTAGCCTTCCCGCCTGCCCAGTGGGGAGTCGGAAACTCTGCCACACCCCACACTGCTCCAGGCACCCCCAGGAGACCAGGGCCAGGAAGGCTCAGCACCAGCCCCCTAATAGCCGAGGCACCGGGTGGACGTGGCCCGAGTGGGACAGCAGGACACAGGCCATCTCATCCACCCAGGCTCCCCGCAGCACATGACATGGTTGCCCATGGGTGGGAGGACCCAAGGGTTCAGCAGCTGGTGAATGGATTCGACAAACCGTCGTCCAGCCGCACGCCAGGATATTACTCAGCAATGAAACAGAGCGACGCTGTGAGACGCTCCACAACACGGGTGAACCTTGGTGACATCACGCCGCGCAAAAGCAGCCACACAGGGAAGGCTACTTAGCGTGTCATTCCATTTAGATGAAACGTCTAGACTAGGCAGATCCTCAGGGACAGAAGTAGATTGGTGGCTGCCAGGGGCTGTGGGAGAGGGCAGGATATGGAGGTATGGGGGTGCTTTTGGGGGGGTGGAAACATTCTAAAATTGATGGTGGTGATGGTTGTACAATTCTATGGCTAAACTAAAAACCTCTGAACACTGTCCTTGAAATGGGTGAATGGTGTGGTAAGGAAATACATGCCATACAATTAGCCAGGGTGTTAAAAGAGAGAAGTCATATACTCTGGGGTCATTGAAACAGGGAAGCCAGCAGGTGGCAGGTCAACTGGGCCTACAAAGGATGAACAAGATGCTCACACCTGGGGGGACATGCCCCCCAACCCAGCACAGCTGACATTGGGGCCAGACCATTCTCCGTGGCAGTGGCCGTCCTGAGCCACATCTTTGGTGTTCCCCTCCATTCCATGCCAACAGCACACTCCACCCCAGCCGTGACAGCCACAGATGCCTCTGGTCCCTCATCCAGCATCTCCTGGGGGCAGAGGTGCCCCCGACTGAGAATCACGGAGCTGGAGACACACACGTGGGCAAGGGAGCCGGAAACAGAGGCTGTGGCAGTGTTACCTGTGAGCAAGACACGGTCAATGATCCACTTCTCTGCAGGTAGGGAATTGAGCCAAGCTCATTCCTGCAAAGGAATACTGCACATCTACCCAGGACGGCTATGCACGGCCCAGGTGGAGGGATTTCCCAAATGCAACATAAAGGGGCACAATGGACGAGCTCAGAGAACAAGCAGTGAAGTGTAGAAGCCACCACTCTGAGACGCAGGAAGTGCAGGTGAGAGTTTGGCAGGCAGCCCCAAAGGGGCTTCCAGGGGTTGGGGGAGGGCACTCAGGACCACCAAGCAACCTGGACAGGGGAGAAGCCACCATGGGGTGAGCCGAGGCTGGGAAGGATCCCCATGGCCAGACTTCTGTTTTCCAAAAATGTTCGGACAGGGGAGAGGTAGAACATGGTGGCATAGAGAGGAGTGGAAGCTAAGTAGTCCCCCTGGAACAACTAAAAAAAAAACAGAAACAACTAGTAAATAATCCAGAATAACTGTGTGTGGGGGGGGGGCGGTGGCAAATGAGACCATCCACTCATCATACACCAACCTGAATTGGGAGGAATGCCTGAGATCACAGCATAAAATCTGTAAGTAAAACCTGTAGATCCAAGCTGGGATACCCCTCCCCCATAGCCCGAGCTGCAAAGCCTACTGGTGCCAGAGAGAAGCTCTCTCCCAGCAAGCAAATATAGCTCAGCTGAGCTCCAACTGGGGTTTTAAGTAGTGTGAACTGCTTACTACAAGTATGAATCCCCAAAAAACAGACAGAGGCTTTGGGTGACAACTGACCTTGGAGAGCCAGAGGGTTGCCTTGGACTAGGTCTGAAGGGGACTATCTGTTTCTTTTTCGGCTCAGTGGAGAAAGCCCCAGCCATTACAGTTCCCAGGGCTGTGATTCACAGAAGGGTGGGGACAGCACAGCAGAGAGAGAGACCATTGAAATGCTAATGACCTTCCCCTAGGGGGTCTATCTTCTCTAAGAGGAAAGGGGTGGGGCCCTTTCCATTCAGAACCAGACCCCAGAGCCTGGGGGAACACGGCCACACCTCCTCACACCAGTCAAGAATTATAGGCTAACAGGCACCACCTGCTGGGGAGAAAAGCACAGTGACTGGAGGCATCACAGGAAACAATTTTCTAAGACACACCCTCAGGGAAACCAGGTACTGAATATTTCTTCCCTCTGGGACCTGAGCCTGTTCTGGTCTGGGAAAACCTGATTGGGGTAACCAAGGAAACCATGACTAGACAACAGAAAATTACAATCTACACTAAGAAAAACAAAGTTGTGGCCCAGTCAAAGGAACAAACGTACACTTCAACTGAGATACAGGAATTTAAACAACTAATGCTAAATCAATTCAAAAAGTTTAGAGAATATATCGCAAAAGAGATAGAGGCTGTAAAGAGAACACTGGGCATACATAAGGCAGAAATCAAAAGTTCAAAAAGACAACTAGTAGAATCTATGGAAATGAAAGACACAACACAAGAGACAAAAGACACAGTGGAAACACAACAGATCTCAAGAGGCAGAAGAAAACACCTGAAAGCCTACACACAAAGGAACAGATGCAGAAAAGAATGAAAAATATGAGCAACGTCTCCGGGAACTTAAAGATGAAACGAAGTTCAATAATGTACGTATCATTGGTGTCCCAGGAGAAGAGAAGGGAAAAGGGGCAGAAGCAATAATAGAGGAAATAATTAATGAAAATTTCCCATCTCTTATGAGAGACATGAAATTACAGATCCAAGCACAGCGTACTCCGAACAGAAGAGATCTGAATAGGCCTACACCAAGACACTTAATAATCAGATTATAAAATGTCAAAGAGAGAATCCTGAAAGCAGCAAGAGAAAAGCAATCCATCACATACAAAGGAAGCTTAATAAGACTATGTGCGGATTTCTCAGCAGGAACCATGGAGGCAAGAAGGAAGTGATGTGATATATTTAAGATACTGAAAGAGGAAAACCACCAACCAAGAATCCTATATCCAGCAAAGTTGTCCTTCAGATATGAGGGAGAGCTCAAAGTATTTTCTGACAAACAGACAATGAGACTTTGTGAACAACACACCTGCCCTACAGGAAATACTAAAGAGAGCACTACAGAGTGACAGGAGAAGACAGGAGTATGTGGTTTGGAACACAATTTTGGGAGATGCTATCACAGCAATGTAAGTACACTGAACAAAGATAACTATGAATATGGTTGAGAGAGAAAGGTTGGGAGCATGTGAGACACCAGAAGAAAGGACAAAAGATAAAGAATGGGACTGTGCAACTTGGTGAAATCTAGAGTGTTCAACAATTATGATAAAATGTACAAATATATTCTTTTATGAGGGAGAACAAGCAAATGTCAACCTTGCAAGGTATTAGAAATGGGGAGGAATTGGGTGAGGGATGCAATCAAAGTGAACTAGAGACTGTAACTAACAGAATCATTATATTATGCTTCCTTTAATGTAACAAAAGCAATATACCAATTGCAGATAAGAGGGAGGGATAAGGGAGGCATGTTAGACAATTGACATTGGTGGTATTGTCTGACTCTTTGCTTTGATTTAAGGTTATTTTCCTTTTGCTGCTTCCTAGCTGTCATTTTTGTTCTCTTTCTTTTACCTCTCTACCTTCTTTGACACTCCCTCCTGCCTTGTGGAAGAAATGTAGATGCCCTTACATAGACAGTGGTGAAGATGGTGAACACATAAATATATGACCATACAGGACATCATCAATTATTTACTTAGGATGGAATGCACAGTGTGTGAACAAAACCATATTTAAAAATATGGATTGATGACAAAACCTCGAGGGCAATATACTGAGTGAAATAAGCTAGACACATAAGGACAAATACTGCAGGGTCTCACTGATAGGAACTAATTATAATTTGTAAACTCATAGACATGAAATATAAGGTACCAGGATATAGGACAAGGCTTAAAAATGGGGACCGGTTGCTTAGTATGAGCAGAATGTTCAACTAGGATGAACTTATGTTTCAAAATGAACAGAGGTGTCGGAAGCAAGATGTGAGAATAACTAACAATTGCCGAATGGTGTGTGAATGAGGTGGAAAGGGGAAGCTCAGAGTCATAATATGTCACCAGAAGGAAAGTTGGAGGTCAAAAGATGAGAATATATAAAACTGAATCCTATGGTGGGCAGTGTCCATGATTAATTGTACAAATATTAGAAATCTCTTCCATGAACCAGAACAAATGTATGACAATACTAGAAGTTAATAATAGAGGAGCATATAAGAAAAAAATATATACCTATTGCAAACTATACTACAGTTAGTAGTATCTCAACATTTTTTTCAAAAACAGTAACAAATGTACTATACTAACACTATGAGTCAACAATTGAGGGGGGTTGGTTAGGGATATGGGAAGATTCAAGTTTGCTTTTCTTTTTTTTTCAACTTTTACTTTATTTCTTTTCTGGAGTAATGAAAAGCTTCTAAAAATTGAACAAAAATTAAGTGTGGCTATGGATGCACAGCTGTATAAGGATATCAGAGGCAAGAAAGTGTATGGTATGATTGTACACTTTGGATCTTTCAATAATAGTATGGTATCTGAACAATCCCAATAAAAATTATATTAAAAAAAAAAAGCGTTCGGACATTGGCCACATCCCAGGGAGGGGAGGCTGGGGCAGGGACGCTCACAGATTGTTCTGAAAGCAGGTCTCCTTTGCATTATGCTTTACTGTGAGTAAAAACTCTTTGGGGGAGAGAACTACGTGGAATTACAGGGCCATCAGAAAGCCTTACACCAAGAGGTAAGTTGCAAAGAAGAGAACATCGTGGTTTAATCATTAAAGACAAAAATGGGGTTTTGGAGGCTAGTAACTGCAACTGCTGGGCAGTGACTCTCGCCAGGGAAAGAAGCAAAAATGGAGCCCACCAGGAGTGCAGCGGTGGGAGAGACAGGGCTGGGGGGCTCCCACCAGCCATCCTGGCCCCAGCCCCTGAGGGGAGCTGCTGGCCTCCTGCTGTGGGTGTGATGAGGGGACAGGCAAGGACATGAGGCCAGAATGTGCGTGGGGTATGGGGCCACTCGGACCGGAACTGGGGTGCCCCATCCGGCCTGGGCCGCAGTGCCCCCTGCTAAGACGCTGCACCCCTCCTGCCTGCTCAGCTCACCAACAATGGTTCAAAACAACAACAAACAGCAACAGCGAGATGCTTCTCTCTCCCTTGGTAGCTCAGTTCTGAGAACGTGTGTGTGCGCACGCGCATGTGTGTGTGTCTGTGTTTTTAAAGCCACAAATCTAGAAAACAACTTTGGGGATTTTTTTCCTTTTCTTTGTTCTTTTTTTCTTCTTTTTTTTTTTTTAACAATATGTATTTATAGAAAGAACTTCACAAAGGTGATTTGCATGTACAGAAGTCACAATCCCAAAGGTTGCTCAGTAGGCATCGCAGCAGCAACTTCTCCAGAAGAGAGCATCTCGTGGTGTGGAGAGCTGTGGGGCTGGCGCCCGCCCCACAGCCCTGCTCCCTGAGTCCACCACGGCCTGCTTGCCCTGGGCCACCAAGCTGGGCCGGGCCAGGGCCTCACAGCAAGCAGCTGGCCATGCCTCCTTCCCCGGGGCCGGGGCTGCCCTAGAACGGGGCCCCAGGCCACCTGGGCACCTGCAGGAGGCTCTCCAGGAAGGCCACATAGTCGCTGCGGCCCAGCTCCTGGGCCATAAGCAGGGCACCCACCCACGGGCACTTGCCCACCTTCACCTCCTCACTTGGGAAGACAGTGTCCTGCGGCGCCCCTGTGCTGACGGACTGCAGAAACCGGCGTGTGGGATCAGTGGGGCTCGGCTGGGGGCCCCGGGGCACCTGCTCTCGGCACCTGACCTGTGGGCCAGCTCCCCTGGGAAGGGTGACCACCGGGGCCCGGCCCGCCCTCTCCCACTACCCCGAGGCTCTGCTGGAGTGCAGGGTGGCAGTATGCCGGAAGGGTTGGCAGGGCCCGAGCTCAGCCCCACTGGCCTCCAGGACCCTGTCTCCTTCAGAAAGGGAGCACACAGCCACAGGATCGCTGAGGCCAGGCCACCATCGGCACTGGGGAGCCGGAGGGTTCCACCGGTCTGGGAGGCCTCACGGGCTTTTCCATGGGCTGCCCCCCTTCTGTGCCAATTCAGAGGAAGGGCCTCCTGGCTGGAGACAGGCCACAGGCAGGAGATGGGGAGCTCAGCTGCCCCAAACCCCCAACCCCGACTACTACAAGAAGGGGGTGTGGCCAACAGCCTGGGGAAATGTGGCCCCGTCCACTCAGGCCAGAGCTGGGACGGGGCCCAGGGACCTGCCTCCAGGACACGGAGGGGAACCCCACCCCCAGGTCATGGAGGGGATGCCCCCACCCCCAGGACACAGAGGGGCTCCCCAGGGTGCCTGGGCCTCATGGGACACTCACCACCTGTGACCTGACCCTCTTGGGGAGCTCCTCCTCCAGGGTGTAAATGTCTCTGCGCTCCACCGTCAGCTGGGACCCGTCCTCACACTCCACCTGCAAAGGGGGACACTGTCCTCAGGAGGCCGCCCCAGGATTCCTGTCCCCACCTGCCCAGCAGGTGGCCACTGTCCACCCCCAGCTCGGGCCTGGGGCCTGGGCTCAGTGTCTGCTGGAGGGGAAAGGCCGGAGCAGGCGGGGGTCACAGTGGAGCACAGGGGAGGGTGGTCGGCCAGGATACGGGCCACGCACAGCCCCCCAGAAAGAGCCAGTGGCCTCCTTCCCTCAGCCCAGGGCAGCAGGTAAATCAAACTGCTCCAGCCTCCAAAACCCACTCCTCGCCCCAGATGCCAGGTGCCGCCTCAGTGAGGAGCAGGAAGTGGGGGTTCAGAGTTGGGCCCCACTCCCAACCTCTTTCTCAGGGCTTGTTGACTTATTGCAAACTAAGTAGCAAGAACAGAAGACACACGGGAGGTTATTAAAAAGGATGAGTGTTCCAAGCTTCAAGGAATCACAGCTCAAGGTGACGGAGCTCATAAAAGACATTCTACAAGTTACTGCCCGGCCTGCAGAGGTTGAAAAGTCCCCAACTCAGGCATAAAGTGAGGGGACAGAGGGGGGACCCAGGATCACGGTGTGGTGGGGAGACCCTGTATGCATGGTGTGTCTGCTGCCAAGAGCCACACAGGCCCAGAGATTGCCATAAGCAGATGCTGCCCAGGACATAGCGACTTGGAGCCGAGGCACGAGCTGCGGGTACACTACGGTGGAATGGAGTCCGCTTTCCTAACAGTGACAGGGACGAGTTCACCAGAGCCCAGGGCGACACGGACCCGGGAGTGGGGGATTCAGAGTCCAGAGAATTTGCTTTTGACTTAAAAAACTCAATCAGAAGAGCTGGTGGTCCCAGTCCCAGGCTTGGAGCTTAGAGTCCGGAAGGTTCTGAGTGTCAGCGAGAGAGGAAGCCCTGAGGGTCCCTGTCTGTGTGGCAGTGCTCCTCGAGAGGCCCGGGGAGCAACTGCCTGGGGCAGGGTTGGCTGCTCGACCTGGCTGCAGGAGGAGGAGCGGGCGCCTCCCAGCCCCCCAAGTTCAGAGGAGCCCCGAGGGTGACGGAGGGCCCAGGGCACCGGGCCCAGCCTGCTCCCCGCCTGGCTCCTGCAACCTTGTCTACCAGGTAGAACCCCAAGGGAAGACACCCCCTCCTAGTGCTTCCAGCGGGGGCCTGAACCCTCGGTTCCCTCAGGGTGAACCACGCTAACAGGGCCGGCTGGGATCTCGGTGGAGGCCCCGGTTTACGGAGCTCACATCAGGAGCCCCTCCTGGTGGGGGACCGTCCCATCACAGCTGGGGAGCTGGGCCTGGCCTGGCCAAGGCCTCTCACACTAAACGGCCAAGAAGCAGGCTCCCCGGGAGGAAAAAGTTAGGTCTAGAAACTCCGATGAAACTAGTCCAGGTTTTTAAGTCAAAAAGACCAGGGAATCTGCCTCTAGACGCTGGAGAACAAAAACTCAACGAGAAGGGGGAGGGCCGACTGTTCTGCCTGATCTGAGCAGGCTTTCCGAGGTGTTCTGGAAAATAACCCTGTGGTCAAACATGGGGAAACATGGAGCTTGAACAGTTCAGCTGGTTTCCTCTCTGATAGACCAGTCACCAGTCTACAAGGGGCGGCTTGCTCAGCAGTGTATTCTGAGATCATGGCAGAGTCCCGTGCGTCTAAGAAGTAATCCAGAGACCCCACACCTCTTCCCAGGCTCCCCTGAGAGCAGCATCTTCTGCAGCATCTTTCAAAAGCATTTGGGGCATTGCGTTGGGAGGGGGGGAAACGTGCATGGAATGTGATGGACTCTCGGGGCAGGCTCTTAAAGCCCCAGTGTATGGGAAGCTCGTGGTTCTGACCCTTGGGGAGCCTTTGCAGTCACAGGGGCCTCCTGGAACCCGTCACCTGCACCAGCCCCAGGTTCGCTGTGTTTGCTGGCGGGCAGGCATGGCCAGTGCCAGGGCCACATCCACGAAGCTGATGCTGTCCCCTGGGTCTGTGCTGGCAGAGTCTGGCCACCACCCTGTGGGTGTCCCACAGTCAGCTGCTTCTCTTTCCATTCCCCAAAGCTCTAACGGTTTCCTTTGTGACCCCCGTGATGGACTGCATGACCTCCTGCCACGTCAGGGATGCCACCCACCCCCCGCCTGAGCCCTGTGAGGACACCAGACTCATCTCCAGGCAGCTGGAGGCAGCTGTGCCGGCTCCCTCCTCGGGTGTGGGCTCTTCCCGTTGCAGGCCTCCCTCAGGTCTATGAGGGAATTCCCTCGGGAATGTCTGAGGCGCAGCTTCCAGTAAATCAGCCAGGACACTTGGCTGCTTCCTTTTGTTTCAGGGATGGGCTGCTGCCAGCTGAGAGCCACCAAGAGTATCCCTTGTCCTTTCCAAGCCCGGTGGTATATTTCTGTCTGCTTATGGCATTTGTGCCCTTTTCACAGGTTTCGGGAGGGAAGGAGAGGCACCAGTGCGTGCTTGGCCTGACTTCAGAAACAGTTTCCCGCCCCTCTGGAAAGCCTGACATGGCTGTCCCCATGGGGCCACCCCGAGGCCCCGTCTCAAACATCTGCTCCCCTCGGATGGTGCCCAGCCCGTGAAGCCCCTTGTGGGAGGAACATCTTCCCAGGAAAGGCGCCCATACCTCCCTGCAGCTTCTCGCCCCTTCTTCAGTCAGGCTGCTTTCCAGCCAGAGACTCCCTACTGGGCAGAGGGTCGTCCTACTGTGCGACACCAGAGTGCCAGTCCCTAGTGTCTGTGACGCTTATCTCCCCTCTTGCAGAGGAGGCAGGGGCTCGCAGCGGGAAATGAGGTGAGCACCAAATCACACCGGTGCTTGGCAGTGAGAACCGGTGGAGAGCTAGGACACGGTTTCCCACTGGGCCACTCTGCCTCCCGTACCTTATGAGACACTGCAGAGACATGCTGGGGAGCTGGGCCTCTCTGGATGGATGTGGGAAGCAAAGCTGGGGGGCCACTGTGGTGGGCTGCTCGCCTCCTCCTGCCCCCTGTCTACCCCCCTACCCCCTCATCAGGTAAGGCTGCCCCAGGGTTGGTCCTAAATCCTCTTCAGGCCAAATTCCTGGAGGAACATGTGCTAGCTGGCATCTGGCTTCCCAAAAACAGGAGCAGAACCTGGAGCCCGTGGTGGGGGAATGGGGAAGAGGCCAGCTGGATTCCGGGGTGGCTGAGTGGGCCACAGGGGGGACAGCAAAATCCTGCCACCCAGAAACCCCCCTAGCCCCCAAGACCCTGGGCCATGTGAAAGCCCTCAGTGTAGGGAGGAGCTGCCCAGCTGGCTCAAATGAGGTCACCCCCACATCTCTCTCCTCGTGAACCCCTTCTGCTTCCACTGACCCCCGATGTGCTCTGGGATGCAAATCAGCTGTGCCCCAGGCTGAAATGAGAGTCACTGGGCTGCAAAAGGCCACAGAGACCCAACCTATGCAGGGGGCACTGTGAGCACCCCCCACCCGTCGAATCCCAGCTGGGGGGTGCAGGCACAGGCTGGGAGAGAGGCCTGAGGCAGCAGAGCCAGGCAAAGTCAGGTCGTCCCATCTGCTGGAACATCTTGGGCCTGCGGGAAGACGGGGTGCCGCCTCCCTTCCAGCCTCAGGCCCCTCTGTGGGGGTCGTCTTCCTCCTCCACATTTGCCCTAAAGGGCCGACCTGGGATGTAGGGGTGGCTGCCTGAAGAAAGAGGCCATGAGCGAGGGCTGGAAGATTCTAGCCCTCCTGCTGTGGGGCCTCCCAGGGATCTCGGCATTTCTCGGCGCCTCTGTTCCCCCACTCACCAAATCAGGGCAGCGAGAGAAAAAGGGACGAGACACAAAAGCATGGTACAGTGTACACATCAGACGCACGCAGAAAGGACAGAAGAAGCAAAACATCAAAGGACCAACAGCCACCGCCATCGGCTGCTGGGAGCTGAGCGACTTTCCTGCTGAAATTTCACATTCTAAAACAGTTCCCCTAACCAGCAACTATGAATTCCACAATTGTGGGGATAAATCTACATCCCACATTATTAAAACCAACCAACCAACCAACCAACCAGGAAGACATCTCTCAAGGGGAAAACACCAGACATATGCGGGGCCCCCTGGTTTAATAACAATCCCCATCCTTCTCAATCGGGGGGGCTGGCAAAGGCCGCGGCTCCCAGGGCACCCTTGGCTGAGCAGACTCTGCAACCTTGATCCAGCCCCAACCCGGAAGCAGCTGGGTCCCGCCCGAGCCCGGGGAGCACGGGGGACGTCCCAGGTGAGCCCTGCCCCTCACCTGATAGATGTGGCTGGTCACGGAGGAGTTGAACTTGGCTCTGTAGGTGTTGCCGTCTGTCCACCGCAGTTCCACGAGCTCCCCCTTGGGAGGGGGGCCAGCCAGACACAGTCTCTGCTCTGTGGACATGAGGCCAGGGGAGAGTGAGGTGGGCCCCTCTCCAGCAAGCCAGCGGCCCCTCCCCATCCCTCCCCTGTGCTGTGTTTGCTGGCTTCTGGAAGTACAGGAAGGCCCCCATTCGAGGGAAGCAGTGCCTAGGATTTTTGCAGCAGTGAGGGGACAAGTGATGTTCCCTGCTTGAAATCACAAGATGTGCTATGAGAACCAACAGGCCTGGGGGTGCTCGGTCCCCCCACCCTGGGACTGTGTCCCTTGCCGTGGGCTTGCCGAGGATGGAGACGTTTGGGTGCCTGGGTGCCCTGTTCCTTTCCCCACAGGGAGGCTGAGGCTGGGTGGGTGACGGGCTCTGGGGAGACTCCCCAGTGATGGAGGGCCACCCCTGCCCCTGCCCCACCAGCTCACCATGATGCTCTCGGGGTACATGTTGTTGGTGTACGACCCGTCATCAAAGTTCACTTCGTAGGTCTGGGTGGTGGTGCCAGTGACGCGGCAGCAGTAGTAGAGCCCATTGCGTTTCTTGGTGATGACCATCTGGCCCAGGGACACGGCCCGCAGGAACTGGACCTGGGGGAATGAGCAGAGGCCATGAGGCATGGGATAGGGGGCTGGGCAGGGGAGGACAGTGGGGTGAGGGGTGAGGAGACAGAGGGAGGGACGAGGATTGTGGGGCAGGTGAGGGGTCACAGGGAGACGGGACACAGCAGGCAGTCACAGCGTGGCTGCCTTTCGTGTGCTTGGAGCAAGTGATGGAGACCACGTAGGGCCAGTCGTCAGGCTCCATGAGCACGCCAACGGCGTGGGAGCAGGTCACATGGAAGGACATGGAGCAGTGCTTGCCCCACCAGAGCCAGAGAGGCCCTTCCCAGGTCCCTCTGCAGATCTGCCCACAAGAAGCACCCCAGAGCCGCACACTGGAATGGTCCCAGCCAGGAGAGGAAGGCCCACTGATTCCCATGACCAAATGGATGAACCTTGAAGACCTCGTGCCAAGCAAGACATGAAAGGACACCTGCTGTGAGGCCCTGCTGGTGTGAAATGTCCACCCCAGGCAGATCTAGAGGCAGAGAGGAAATGTGTGGTCCCTGGGCTGGGAGAGGGAGGGGCACAGGGTTTCCTCTGGGGGTGATGGAATGTTCTGGAAGCAGACAGAGGTGGCCGCCCCGCACTACGAATGTACCAGATGCTGCTGAACTGCTCATTTGAAAATGGTCAAAGGGGTGGGTTCTGTCATGTGAGTTAGGCTCCCTGAGAAGGGCCTCCCCGTGGTGAAGGCGTGGGTGAATGTGGCCTCTCCGCCGGGCACCCCAGGCAGGCCTTCATGGCCCTGCAGCCACCCACCCCTTGGAGTGATTAACCATCAGGGCCTTTATCGCTCTATGAAACGTATTCAAAAGCCAGATAAGCACGGCGGCGAAGGGCACTGCAGGAGCGTGGCGCCCATTAATGGCAATGAGATCTCACTGTGGAGCTGCCAATACCTAACTCGCTGGCCGGCAGGGACAAGTGCTGATCTACAGCAGGCCTGATGCAGTGCCGGGCAGCCGCTTTAACCCTCCTGGGCTGGGGCTGCTGCGGGCTGGGAGCAGCCTGGCGCCAAGGCCCCCACCCCGGGAGGACAGGCTGCTCCAGAGCCCTGGAGGGGCCACTCTGCCCAGGTGTGCTGGGGGCAGTCTGCCCATCAGACCTCACCACCCTGGCTAAACGCCGCCCTGTGCCTGGTTCCCCTCGGGGTGGCCCAGCTGCAGGGGGTGCCCACTCTGCAGGCTCCTTGTGGCACCGTGGCCTTGGCCTGCCCCCACCCCCCAGGCCAAGCACCCCAGATCTGCAGGGTGGAGAGCCCTTCCCTGGGCCACAGCCAGCAGGCTAAGCTCAACAGGCCGCCAACCCAACACCAGCCCTGGATGGAGGCCCCCACCCAGGCCTTCCCGTTCCTCCAGAAGCTTCCAGCTGCCCCCACCAGCCACCAGGAACCATTCCGGTCTTGGGGGAGGAGGCGATCTGATCTGCTGCAAATCTGGCCCACCCAGATTTGCTTTTAGCAAGCAGCTGGGACCAGACCCAAGTCACCGGGACTTGCTGGAAGCCGCCAGCCAGCCAGGGGTGACCGTCCTGTGGCCCCAGGAAGGCGGTGGGCACTGGGAGAGCAGGAGTTAACCACTCACTTCCTCATGTGGCTCCATTAAGCAGTACTAGCAAGCCTTGTGTAAAGGATTTTTAATTCATTGTTACAAGGGCTGGTAATGAAGAAGCTGCAAGCTGGAAATGTCAGATGCTCCAGAAAGCGTGGGGAGGGAGGATTTATCACTGCACTGCCGTCACCCCGCCTGAGTAACAAGGCCTTCACGCCTGCTCGTGACAGCCAAGTCACCGGCCACCGGCCCCCGCCCTCGGTGTCAGCTGGGTGCCCCCATGCCACCCAGCCCCTCCAGGCCCGCTGCCCATGCATCACAGCCACCCACCTCATGCCCAGGCCAGGCCACCGGGGCCCCACCGTGAGCTGGAGAGTCCTCAGCCCAGAACTGCCCCATCAGCTGGGAAATCAACCACGCAAAGCACACTGCCCGGGACACTGCCAGCAGCCCTGGCACTTGGGACACAGGCTACAAGGCCTGGGCTCAAGACGAAGAGGCTCCGAAACAGAGCTACCATCCACAGCATCCCTGGGTTGACAGCCCAGCCAGGCCACCTGCCGTACTCTTCCTTCATCTCCTCACACACTGGGCCGGACCGAGCACAGGCCTCTGATTTTGGGGACCAGCTGCGTACTCTCTGCAGGCAGCTGTGGGGGGGGGGCAAATGCCCTGGGCTACAGGGGAGCAAAAAGGGAGGTGGTCCAACATGCTTTCATGAGAAAAACTCTCAGAAAACCAGGAATAAAGGCAACTTCTTCAACACAATAAAAGATGTCTATGAAAAACTCACGGTCAACATCACACTCAATAGTGAGAGGCTGAAAGCTTCCCATACAGATCAAGACAAGGACGCCCACTCTCACCACTGCTACTGAACAATGTATTGGAAGTTCTAGCCAGAGCAATTAGGCAAGGGAAAAAAGCCATCCAAATGGGAAAAGAAGTAGTAAAACTATCCCTATGACATGTGTCCATATATAAAAATCCCCAAAGAAGCCACAAGGAAGATCCTAGACCTAACAAATGAATCAGGCAAAGTTGCAGGGTATGAAATCAATGCACAAAATTCAGTTGTGTTTCCCTCCACCAGCAATGAGCGATCTGAAGAGGAAATTTAGAAAACAATTCCATTTAAAATAGCATTTAAAATAATATAAAGGAATAAATTTAACCAAGGAAGTGAAAAACACATACACTGAAAAATACAAAACATTGCTGAAAGAAATCAAAGAAGACCTAAATAAGTGGAAAGACATCCAATGTTCATGGACTGGAAGACTTAATATTGTTAAGATGTGGATATTGCCTAACGTAATCCCTATCAAAATTCCAGCAGCCTTTGCTGCAGAAGTAGAAAAGCCAAAAGTCAAATTTATATGGAATCGCAGTGGGGCCCAAACAATCTTGAAAAAGAAGAACAAAGTTTGGGGTCTCAAACTTTCCAATTTCTAAGCTCACTACAAAGCTACAGTACTTAGGATGGCCCTGGCATAGGATAGATGCTTTTAGCTAATGGGATAATCTGTATTATCTACGTTATATTAGTGGAATAGAATTGAGAGCCCAGAAATAAACCCATACATCTATGGTTAACAAAAAGTGTGCCAAGTATATACAACAGGGAAAGAACAGTCTCCTCAACAAATGGGGTGAGACAACCGGATATTCACACATAAAAGAATGAAGTTGGAATCCTACCTCACACTGTATACAAAGAGTCACTCAAAATGGATCAAAAACCTACATTTAATAGCTAAAACTGTAAAAATTCTTTTGAAGAAAGCATAAAGGAAAATCATCACGACTTTGTTTTGGTATTGGATTCTTAGGACACTCAAACCTAAGCACTGAAACAACAGAGATAAATTGGACTTTATCAAAATTAAAAACTTTTGTGCATCAAAGACATTATCAAGAAAGCAAAATGATAATCCATGAAAAGGGAGAAAGTAATTGCCAACAATATACCTGGTAAAGGTTTAATATTCAGAGTATATAAAGAACGCTTAGAACTCAGCAACAAAAAAACAAATTAACCAATTAAAAATGGGTGAAGGACTTGAATATATACTTCTCCAAAGAAAATCTACAAATGGCCAATGACCACGTGAAAAGATGCTCGCCATCATTAGCCATTAGGGAAATGCAACTCAAAACCACAATGAAATACCACACCCAATAGGAAAAACCTGACAACGCATGTTGGCGAGAATATGGGGAAATCGGCACCCTCCTGCGTTGCTAGTGGGAATGAAAACTGGTGCAGCCGCCATGGAAAGCAGTTGGGTGGTTCCTCAGTTGAACACAGAATTACCCCATGACCTGGCAACACCACTCCTAAGTACAGACCCCAAAGAACTAGAAGCAGGGACTCAAACAAAAACTTGTACACGAATGTTCATAGAAGCCTGAGAAACAATAGCAAAAGGAAGGAACAAACCCAAACGTCCATGAGGAGGTAAATGGATCCACAAAGTGAGCTCCATCCAGACAATGGACTGTTATTCAGCCCTAAAAAGGAATGATGTGCTGAAATGTACTAGACTACAGATGAACCTTGAAGATACTGTGTTGAGGGAAACAAAACAGACACAAGGGACAAATACAAGATGACTTGTTTACACAAAACGTCCAGCGTAGACAAATCCACCAAGAGAGAAAGCAGATGGGTGCTGCTGCCAGGGGCTGGGGGAGAGGCTGCTCCACGGCACAGAGCCACCCTTTGGAGAATAGAAAGTTCTGGCAAAGGAAGGTGGTGATGGTAGCACAACACTGGGAGTGTAACACCACAGAATTACGCTTTTAAAAATGAGTAAGATGGGAATGCCGTGCTACACGTGCATCACTTAAAAAAAAAGCCGTGGGTGGCCCACAGAACACACGTTAAGAAACCACACCGGGGTGGGATGGGGGCCATGGGTGGCATGTCCCCTTCTATGTGTCCTAGGTCATCGCCTGCAAAACAAGATGCTGCCCTTCGGCTCCAGTGGGACGAGGGCAATGAGGCAGATGCCTGGCAGCCTGGAAGGGAGCAGGCACTGGGGCTCAGGGCCAGGGAGGGGCTGCCTGCACCCCCACTTCACAGATGGGGGCCTGAGGCACTGGCCATCCAGGACTCTGTGTGGAGCCACCCACTGGTCGGCACCCCAAGGTCCTGCCTCATCCCCATGGGTGGGTCCCTCGGGAAGAAATGCTGGGGTGCCTGGGAGGCCACCACACGCCCACGGAATGTGCCTGGGAACGTGCACCCAAGGGGCCGGCCACGTGGTCCGAGACCCCCGCCACAGGATGGAAAAGCCCACGGCTGCAGAGAGGCGAGGACACGAGCTCTACCTGGCTGGCATGGCCCAGCCCCAAGAGGCGGCCAAGGAAACAGGAGGGTGGCACTGTGTGGGCAGCTGTGGTCGTTACGTGGTGAAGTGGCAACTGCCTGCGCGACTCACTCAGAAATGCAATGCACATGCCCTCCGTCCACGCCGAAATGTGGAATCTGGAGGAAGACTCAGACGGCTCAGGCCAGGGTCTGTGCCTAACACCCCCCAGCGCCCATCCTACGGTGGGGAACCAGCACTGTGCCTTCGGCACAGATGCAACAAAGGGAGCCAGTGGCCCAGGTGGCCCCGCAGCCCCGGACTCACCAGTTCCCACTGCTGCTCGAGGATGGCACTGACGTCCACAGGGTGACGCTAGACCACGTTGAGGAACCGCACCTCGGGCAACACAATGGCACAAATGTGGATCCACCTGGGGTGGGGGGTGGGTAGGGCACGGGTCAGATGTGTGCCAGGCCCCCTAGGGGCACTCGACAGAGGGGCAGGGGGCAGAGCAGCAGGAGGGGGTGGCTCCGAGCCTGCCTGTCCCCACCGTTAGGTCAAAGGAGAAGAGAGCTGGCACTGACGGACACCCGCCTGCCCGGCTCGGGGCCTCACCCACCTCCTGTCGGTCGTCATCTGCAGCGCCCCTCCCCGGAGACTGCACACACAGCATTCCTGTGGGGACCAGGTGGGTGTAGTGAGGGTACGGGTGGGCAGACCCCCTGCTGGCTGCACAGCTGCCCCCCTAACACCCCTAGGACCCCCACCAGCCATGGGGTATGTTACCGCAGTCCAGGCATGCGCTGTGCACCAGGAGCACGTCCAGCCCTCATTGACCAGCTTGGGGTGGATACCATAGCAACCTGCAGGGGCAGAGTGGGTGAGGCACGGGTCCTGGCGGAGCCTTCTGGAACTCAGCTTCTGTGCTCAGGCTGCAGGCCCTCCTCACCCATGTTCCCTCAATCCAGGCCCCTGGGCACAGTGGGGACATTGGGGCCTCGTGGCCAGGCTGGCTCGCTGGGGAAACAGGAGGACACCTGCCAGTTCCAGCCTGCTAGGCCTGGGCTGGCCCCTCAGCACCCCCTTCTTGGGAGCCCTCACCCCTAGAATGGCTCCTCCCAGAAAGACCCAAAGAGACTGCGGCTGTCTCCGGCCTCAGAGAAACCAGGCCTCAGCCCTCAAGGGCCGAGGGAGAAGGTGCAAAGCAGATCAAGCAGCAATTTGGGAAGAATGAGGGGCCTTGGGATGATCTGCACGGGGAGTGGCGGGCTGTGCAGGCCTGGGGGAGGCAGACTGCCCCTTTCCGTGGGGGGTGCCGCCCTGGGGCCGGCGAGAAAGAGTGGGGATGTGGGGCGTGGGCAGCCATGACCACAGGCACCCCCAGCCCTGAGGCGCTCTGCTTGGCCCTGGGGTCACCGCCTGCCACACCCCCAGGCTCCCAGAGGCTCTGTGGGCAGCAAGGGGACTGGCCGGGTTTCTCGATGTCTTGCAACGTGGGGCTGCCCCCCACCAGGTCACATGACACACCCCAAACAAGAGTCCCTGTTAAAATCACACAGCGAGAGGGAGACTCTGCTCTGTCCCCCCAGACAGTGCTGGATGCACTCAGCCGAGGTCGTGGCGGGGGGGCTCTAGCTCCCCTGTAAAGCCAAGTCTCAAGGTAGACGCTTGTGTTTAGCCGAGGGGACACCTGCTGGGGGCAAGGCACCTCACCATCCGTACGAGCATGACCTCCTGCCTGCTGAGTTCAAAGGGCAGGTGCTCGGCCTCACCTGCCGGCTGACATCTGGCCCTGCACCTGCCTCGTGGCCTGAGCTCAGGGTGGAGACCGAGGCCGGGACGGTGCTGCCGGGCAGCAGGGCAGATGGTTTGGATCAGGCCCCGGAGGCCCAGCTGCCCTTCCTCCCGGGGAGCCCAGGGCACAGCCCTAACCCAGGCCCCACAAGCCAGGGCCTGTGGCTCCCAGCCAGGAGGCAAAATGAACACACGGGCAAGCGGCAGGTGGCCCAGGAAACTGGACAGAGATCTACAGCCACCTTCCCCCAGCCAAGGGGCGCACAGAATTAAAGTCTCCAGAAAGCTTCCTTCCTGATCCTGGCAGGCCAACCTTGTGCTCTGGCCCCACCCCCTGCCCCCCCTGCCTGTGGCCATGGGCCAGCCTTCGGGGTCTGGGGGCTGAATCAGACCCTCCAACCACCCCGACCAACAACTCAAAACCCCTGCCCCACGTCGCAGATCTTGGGAGCCTCAGGCACTGGCCGGCTCCTCTGCTGCCCCCCACGGTAGGGGCGGGAGGGTGGGATGAGCAGGGCCACCCAGGAGGGGCCCGCCTGGCCAGGGGGAGGGCCAAGGATTAGGGCCCTGAAACCACCTTGTGCCACCATTTGGCACCAAAAAAAAAAAAAAAAAAAAGATTGGAAAGGGGGCCAAGTGTCCAGACAGTCACAGGACAAGTCCTGTCCCTCAGGGCCACCCTTGTCCTTTCTCACTATGGTCAGGGAAGAGGTTCCCAAGGCTGAGGCGAAGCTGCTATGTTGGGGTGACAAGGCACCTGTGGAATCACGAAGCAGGGGCCTGCCACCCTCCAGGCGGACCTGCTGGCAGCACCACAGCCCCTGCACTGTCACCCCAGGCTGGTAGGGCCTCCTCCGGCCCCTCGATGACACCAGAGTGGCTGAGCCTTCCCCCCGGTCACTGGGCCCACCCTGACCCCAGGGTGGGAGCCCCTGCTCTCATCTGTGCCCCTCAGGCCCTTGGACCCCACTATAGGGAGGATGGAGAAAACTAAAGATTGTGGGGACCCACGGGGTCTCCCCTGAGACACGGCCGGCAATGCCAAGTCCTGCCACAGCCTCCAGACAGCACTCTCAAAAGGAGCTTGCCAGCACTACAAAGGCAGCCCCTGGCCAGAGGACAAAGCCGGGCAGGACCCCTGCCCCCCAGCACCCCCGGACCTCCTTCTCCCCTGAACACGAGAGCACATTATGGAAAACATGCTCCCCAGGGCTCAGCTTTCCTCCCGGCCCCGCCCCACGCAGGCCCTGCCCCACGCTCACTGGTGTGGACCTGCAGGTAGCACCCGGCGCAGGCGATCAGGAGGCTGGTCCCGTCGTCGCCGATGTGGGAGTTGGCGGGGAGCGGCTCCACGTTCTCGCTGCTGGACATGAACCACATCTCGGGGATCAGCGGCCTCGTCTTCCCACCGCTTCGGGAAAGCTGCGTGGCGGCCCAGGAGCCCACCCCGAGTGCCGCCTGGGATGCCTCCTTGTCGGTCTGTAGGGACTAAGGGAGGGGCCCCTCAGGTGGGCTCTCCGGGAGCCGGGCTCTGACAGGACTGACACCTCTGCCAGGGTGCGAAGCTGAGACCCCCAGCTCCCAGGTCATAGTCGGGATGCCGCCAACCAAAGCCAAGGCCAGGCACCTGCGGTGCTCTCTGACCCCTGCCCTTCTTCCCAGCCTCCACCTGGCCTTCCAGACAGTTCTGTGGCTTTCTCCAAACACACCCTGCATTCACTTCTCACCTTGATGACCAACAGCCCAGTGCCTCTCAATTGACAGCCACCACAGGGTCCCTGGCACCCACCACAACCTCCCAGGTGACAGAGAGATCTCCTAAAACACATTCCGACCCCTCGGACCCTGCTGGAACCCTCCCCCAGCTCCCTCCCACTTAGGCTCCCAGCAGGCCGGCTGTGTCCACCCCTGCCCACTCCCTCCACTCTAGCCCCACAGGCCTCCTCGCTGCTCCTCGAGTGCGCCAGGCCTGGCAGCTTCAGGGCCTTTGCACGGCCGTGCCCTCTGGCAGGAGGAGCGCTCGGCTCCGCACAGGTCTGCAGCCCTTCGCTTGGCTGTCTGTCTCCCTGTCCTGACCCCTGCCTGGCCCTGTCATCTCTGCCCTTAGTCTGGTTCCTCTCCCCACCTCCATCACGCGCCTACGACGGTCCTGTCCCAGCCCCAGTAAACTGCACTGAGTGAGCAGACAGGACAGTGCCTTGCTGTGGCACTAGGACCCAGGAGCCCTGGCCCAGCCCTGCCCGGGCAGCCCCCCAACACCCCCTACCCCAAGGCCTGGAGGCCTTGCTTGGCAAGTGTGAGGACCACGGTGCAGACCCGGGAAGGGGACCCCAAAGTGCTCCCGTGGGGGGAAGCTAGGCCCTCTGTGGCCCACTGGGGGCTCAGGACCCAGAACCCATGCCCTGGTTGCCGCAGAGGGAAGCAGCTGCCCATATCATGGCCTCTGAGTTGCCTCCCCACAGGTCACAGAGAGCTTTCATTTCCAAATGGGTAAAGATGTCCAGCCACAACAGCTCCCACGAGGGGCAAACGTGGGCCGGGCAACCAGTGCCGCCCCAGACCAGACGCAGGCGTGCTGCTGGGCTGCCCTGGAGGTTCTGGGACCTGGAAGCAGGCTGTCCTGCATGGCCCGCTTGACCTGCGTGCTTGCCCGGTGGTGTGTTATCTCCCTTAGCAACTGTAGTTAGGAGGACTTGCATCTGAAACAGGAGTTCCCAGGCCAAGGACTGCCAGCAGCCTCCCTGGCAGCACAAAGGAAGCTCACGGGGAATGTGCAGTTACTGCCCCTCATGTGTGTCAATGGCCAGAACAGTAAGTCCCGTGGAGAGCCATCAGAGTGGGCAGCTGTGAGCCCGGCCGCGGGTCCCCCGGGGCAGCTCAGCCAAGAGGGTGGGCTGGGGCGGGGCAGCAGGCAGCAGGCTGGGGCAACAGCAGATGCAAGAGTGTCCTGCCCTCCACAGGCTGACAAACAGGGTGGGGCCAGAGCAAGGGCAGAGGGTTGGGGCTGTGGAGGGGAATCCCCAGAGCCAGCAGGCAGGAAAGGCTTCCTGGAAGAGGTGGCAACCAAGCACACTGAAAGAATGAACCCAAACCAGCCTGACAAGGCAGGGGGTGGGGAGGGGGAGAGCCTGTCGGGGGCAGGATGGTGCCTGCTGCAGTGGGCAGTTGCCCTGCAGAGGAGGGGGAGTGGGGCATGTAGCTGAGCAGGGCACCCTCTCCCCATGGTGATGGAGGGCCCCAGCAGGGTCTGCAGCTGTGCGTGGCCGCCCTGAGGCACTGACAGGAAGGGGGCGAGCACAGGCCTGGGGTAGGGAGGAAGGTGCTGGAAGGCAGGCAGGGGCTGGGACAGATCCAAGAAATGAAAAGGAGATGCTGGCAGCAGCTGGAGACCCGGGAGAGGGCCGTGTTCCCAAATCCAAAAAGGGACTGATCTGGCAGGGGGGCCAGGTCCAGGAGGCTGGACATCAGGGCCCTGGGCTCAAAGCAAGGCCCAGAGCTGGTGTCAGCACGGGCAGTGGAGCCCAGCCGGGGCTCCCAGGGCCTTAGCACTCCTCCAGCCTGTGGGGTGTCTTCACCCCAGCCCCTGATCCTGCTACAGACTCAACATTTGACCCTGACACTCAGCTGCCTCACTGACCCCCAGGCTGCTCCCTCTGCCGGGAGGGACTCGTGTCCCCTCTTGGCATGCTCTGTCCCCCCAGGCCAGGCACAAAGCCTTTCCTGGGGGCCTCCCAGCCAGGTGCCTGCGCCTTTTCTCAGCTGTCCCCCACCTCTTGCATGTTTGTAGCAATGCCCACTGCTAAGTCACGTTCCCGCAAGCTTTGACATTGGCCAGCCCTCGCCAGGCTGTGAGATCCCCACACACCTGTGGGCTCCTGCCTTTTCCCCAGCTGCCACCCCCAAAATCAGAGGGGCTGCTGGACTACTGCCCTGCCTGAGGAACAAGCAAGAGAGGGCTCCGAGCCCTCGGCAGCGCCCCCTGCCCTGGAGACCCTCAGGACCAGTGGGTTCCTGAGCCCGGGCTGGCCCCTGTGGCATAGCCAGTGTGGGCTCCTGGGGGCCTCACCTGGCTGTAGGGGTAGAAGAGGGTGCAGACGGCACAGAAGGGCTCCGTAAGCACGGCCGCTGCATTGAATTTCCTCTCAGCTAGGAAGTTGGCTGGTTTGTTCTTCCACTGGAGGGAGAACAAGGACTTCAGGGCCTCAGGGTCACTCACGTCCTCCTCCCCAGAGAAGGGGAATGCTTCTGGAAGACAGGAGGGTGGGTGGGCAGTGGAGAGGACAAACGTCACCCCAACGTCAGTAGCTCAGCTGGGACTTGCGTGGCCACTCCTGGCTCAGCTCCCGTTTCCCAGATCCCACGTCCCCCTCGGTTTATGCCCTTGGTTAGGGGGAGTGCGTCCCCCCCAACAGCTTCCTCAAAAAGGATGCAAAGCCGGAGACTCTGTGTGTCTAGAAGGCTCTTTCCTCCCCTCACGCACTGGGCTGGGGACACGCTTCCAGGTGGGAAATTATTTCTCTTCTGGATTTCAGAGGCCTGTCCTTTGTCTTGCGCTTTACAGCCTTACGATCATAAACCTCTCGCCATTAGGGTCCCTCATCCTTTAGTTCATGTTAACATATTCACTCCAGAAGCTTCTGGAATCTCTGGTTTAACCCAAGGGTTGTGAAATCCCACAGCACCTTGCCATGGCTTTTAAGTCTGGAAATGCAATTCTTCAGGTTCTGGCAATTTTTCTTCCTCTCTTTCTGGAACTCCTATCCGGACACTGGATCCCCTGCACTGAGATCACTCACTTTCTGCCTTTCCTGTCTTCTGATGTGATCTTTCTGTTTCACACTCAGGGGGCTCCTCGGCTGTCTTCTAACCCATCTGCTATATTTTCTTTGCTCTCATTGCTCAATGCCCAAGAGCCATCTCTTCCCTAAATGTTTCCTTTTTTGTAACCCCAGATGGTTCTTACATAAATGCAAGATCATCTCCCCTGGGGAGGGTAATCTCTGAAAGTTTTCTTCTGCTTACTGCATTCTCTCTCTCGTGGAAGTTTCTTTTTGTTTTTAGACCTTGTATTTGATATTGGCGTCATCTCAGCGGTGGGTCCGGGGACCTGTGGCTATTTTTCCTTTTGCACGAGGTGCAGAGATGCTTGCTGGCAGCTGTGTGCGTGGTAGGAGCCCAGTATCAGGATCCCCAGCTCTGTTCCGCTGGGACATTCTGCCGCTCCGGAGAGGGGCCCCCACCTTGCCTGGACTCGGGGGTGGTGAGTCGGGCCGCCAGGGGCCTTGGCTTTGGGAGATACCTCCCTCCCTCCTGCCCAAGCTCAACCCACTGGGAGCAGAGCGGTTGTTATCTGCTGGGTGAGGCAAGGTAGGGGCTAGCTTGGGTGCTGGGGACACACCACTGCCTGGCAGCCCCTCCTGAACCAGGTCCCTGGCCTTCTGGGGTCCTGCCACAGGGGCTGATTGCCAGATCAGGTCCCTTTTTTAAGCCTGCTGCCTCCGCTCAGCTGCCGCCATCCCCTTTCCTGATCTCTGTCGCTCTTCTACGTGGCATTTTTGGGAGAGAGTGGAGATCAATGTGCACTTCACCTGCGAGGCTTAACTAGAAGTCGCCTGAGTAAATTTACACAAATCCACAGCTGGGACCCAGCACAGATCACCGCACTTATGCTTCAAGATGGCAGCAGGTGTCCTTTGCTCTTGACGGCAGGAGACCTGGGCCTGGAGATGGTGGTGCAGAGCCTGCTGCCCACCAGCGCCCCGGGACAGGGCTGTCAGTTCCTCTGGGGGTGGGCTTCCGCCAGGAACTCTCCCCACACAGGGAACTTGGGGCTGCTGTGGCGTCCAGCTCAGGAGGAGGCCAGAAGCTTTTCTGAGGCTGAGCCCCCCGTGCCCACGGCCCTTCTCTCCTCCTGGCACTCACCACCCGTGACACGCTCTTCTGCATCTTTTGAAAGGTGTTTGACCTTCCAGGAACAGAGAAGACGGTCTGGGAGAAACAGTGAAAGCAGCACTTAGTTGGCTCCGCGGGGAGCAGCAGGGGCTGGTGGCTGCATGGTTAGTCAGAGCCATCTGGGGAAAGGGCCAGAAATGTGCCAGGACAGTGGCGACCTGGTGGAAGTGGGGTCAGAGGCGTGGGGAGCTCAGCACAGGCCCAGGGCCGGGCAAGGGCCGCAGCTCACCAGGAGACCCAGCAGCAGGACCCAGGGGGGCTTGGGAGGCATCTGCAGGGTGGGGGTGCAGGCAACGCTGCGCCTCGTCTTCCCGTTTCCGAAGGCTGGCAGGGGCGGCTCCCAGGGTGCCCTGGGAGGGGAGGCTGAGCAGGTGGAGAAGCCACTGTATCTGTATCCCCTCGCACCCCGGCAGCGAGTCAGGAGACGGGGGCATCTGGAAAAGTGCAAGGATGGGGGGGGTGCCAAGATGCTGCCCGGGCAGCACATCCAAGGCCCTGGCAGCCCAGGGGAGCCAGTGAGGAGGGGTGCCCCAGCCCCACGCCGTTTCCCCCAGAGGCAGATATGAGCAGCTCTAATGAGGGGGAGACCAGTTCACCAGAGAGGATTTACTCACAGGAAACAAACCTGTGGAGAGGCGGGGAGACAGGAGCCAAGTGTGCCATCCCTGCCCCCTGAGGAGCCACCCTCCAGGCTTCCCTCTAAAAGTGAACACCAGGGGTGCAGCTGTGCAGGGCACTGGGGCAGGAAGGCTGGGCCCTGAGCAGAGCCAGGGAGAAACCACAGCATCCCAAAGCTGGAGGCGAGGACCTGCAGTGGGGTGTCAGAAGGGGGAGGGCATGGAGCCCATCCAGAACCACACCCTGGTCAGGTGGACACTTGGCGATGTTGGGGGACATCTACGGTGGCACAAAGGGGGAGCTCCTGGCATTGACAGTGGGGGAGCCCAGGGAGGCTGCTCAGCACCCCACCCCCCAGTGCCCCGGACGCCCCCTCCCCAGAGACCACCACAGCCCTCACGTCAGGAGCACTGAGGCTGAGACCCTGGTCCGGAGGTACAGAGCCAGATCTACTGCCCGTGCCCCCAGAAACGAGGCCTCTGCTGCATGGGGGAGGCTGAGGGATAGAGAGGGTGGGGGAAGGTGAGCCCCCCTGCCAATGAGGGGGGCCTGCGGAGGCACCTCTGAGACCCAGTGTCCTCGGGCGGAGGGGAGGATGGCCTCGGTGTCCAGCTTTTAAGTGCAAGTCACTCACCAGTCTTCCCAGAGGAAAACCCCCCCTTAAGCCTCATTTACAGTCTAGAGGATTAAAGGAAATTATATTCTTGGGAACATGAAGTAACTCATTCAGCCCCATTGTCGGAGCTTCTGGCTCCCCAAGCAGGCAGGGAGGGGGACGGGCAAGGGCGCCCCAGAAAGGAACAGGGCGTGATGCACACAAGGCAAAGAAGGGGCACAGGGATGTGGGGATATGTCCTGGTGAGTCCCTTCCTCAGCTCAAAAGCAGCTCTCTCTGGGGTGGGCACAGGTAGCAGGTGCTGGGTCTGCCTCCCCTACCCGATGTTCCTTGGACACCCGTTAATCCCGTCCCATTTCTGGAATGCAGTGCCTGATTATGGGCAAGCCTCTCCATTGGCCAACTAGCCTGAGCCCCGATCAATTTGCCATCAGGCAAACACCAGGTCGGGGCGCTTAGGGGCTGGCAGCAGCCAGGAGCAGCCACAGATCAGCCCCATTGAGAAGTGGCTTTTCATGACAAACTGGCAGGAAGTCAAAAAGAAAGACGACGAAAGAAATCAGAAAAGCAAAGCTCACCTTCCGGCCGGCTGTCAGGAATGAAGGTGGGGACGCTCCTGAGCTGGCAGAACACTCCCAGAGAGAGTTGCCATGGGGTGGGAAAAACAGATGTGGCTGTGGCCAGGAGGGCCCAAGGTTCAAGGACTCATAGAAGGACTTGTCAAAAACGAGGGCGACCGAGTCTGGGGAGAAGGTTCCGGACTGAGAGATCACATGGCAAGAACTCAGCTCCAGCATGTTTCTGCAGGCTGGGGGTGTTTCACCCCAGGAGGCACAGCCACGGAAAGATCTGGCCAAACCAGTGCCCACCCCTCACCCATCAGCCCACAGCCCTCCTTCCCCTGCCCTGGAGAGGCACTGCCGCTGTCAGCCGGGACAGGGTGACGAGAAGAGGAAGCAACTACTACACAAAGCAAAGGGGATGGCGTGGATATAGTGGTCGGCAAAGCAGCCCACGGGCCAGAGTCACCACTGTCTGGCTTGGTTCAGCCCTCCCACTCTGGTGGTGCCCACAATTTTCAACAGTTGAGAAACCTAAAGAGAAGGATAATTTATTGTGGCAGATGAAAACAACACAAGAGCACAGGCCAGCATCCATAACTGAAGTGTCATCGGGACATGGCCGTGCCCATCTGCTTCCACGCCACCCAGCAATGTCCGGCCCGCGAAGCCCAAGACACCCACTCTCTGACTCATGGTGAAAGAAACGTGTCAGCCCCGGGCCATGGCTGTCCCCCCCCCCCCCACTCCAAGCTCACCCTCGGGGCTCAGTGAGGACACGCGGAACATTCCAGGCACCAGGAAAGAGACTGTCTGTGAGAAGCCTGATGCCTGGAAACCTGGATGCTTCCCAGAGAAAGGGCGAAGCGGAGACTGAGCTCACACCAAGGCCATGGAAGCCAGTGCCTGGTCACTCGATAGGGCGACCTGCTGCCCACAGGCTGTTCCACCCACTCTGCCCCTCCGGACGTGCCTTTGTGGAGGGTGCGGGAAGAGGAGGGGTCTGTATGGTGGGAGAGGAGGCCCCGGGAGGCCTGGAACAACGGCTGCACCCCTGGAGCCAAGCGTGGGTGCAAACGGCCCTGACTCGGCAGAGGGCAAGGCTCTTGCACCCTGGGAGCCTGGCAGACGGCACAGGAAGGAGGCCGGGGTAACTGGGCAAGTTCTCTGGGTGAGAAGGGCTGGTGCAGGGTCGACCTGCTCCTGGCAGCCTGGAAGGTGGGGTCAGAGGGGCCTGTGTGAGGGTGGACGAGATGCCTGCCTCACGGCCACTGGGTCAGGACACTCTGCTTCAGAGACAGGAGAGAGTGATCGGGAGAGGCTGGAGCCTGTGCCCCCCGCCCGCCCCCCAGCCCCACTCACCTGTGCAGGAGCTGGGTCTTGAGCGCGACGTGGGAGGCGCTCCTGCTGCTAAGCTCGGGGCTGCTCAGGGCCGTGGGCCGCGTGTGGTCCAGCGCCGTGAGGTCCTTGCCCTGCTTCCACAGCTCGTAGCGCTTGGGCTGCAGGATGCGCACGAAGATGTCCCTGGAGATCTTCAGCATGTTCTTGCAGCAGGTGCACTGAGAGGGGTCAGGGGACAGGCCACTGAGCCCAGCGGCTCCCCACCTTGCCCGCAGCCATGCTGCGGAGTCGATCCCGAGATGGGAAGACCCCTCGTGTTCCCAGGTAAGAAGTGAGGTGCTGGAGAAGCTTTTCCATGGTGTACACCCCTCCCCAGCCCCCCACCGATGGCGTCACAGCTGCCAACACCTAGTGTATGAGACAAGTGAGAGCGTCGCCCTCCTCCGAGGATGCCCCAAGGGCCTCAGTCCACCTAAAGTCTCCTCCAGCCTGGAGCCTGCCCCCAGGTGGGTAAAGAAGTCTGTGGAACGTTCTATCACAGCAGCAGTTCCGAGGAAAGGAGGAAAGCTATCAGTCCCCAAACAGCAAACCGAAAACACAAACATGGTTCCGAGAAGGCACGTGGCCTGGGACCAGGTGTGCCCCCCAACTGAGGCCTCCACCTCCCAGGTTTCAGGTTTTGGGGTGTGCATGTCAAAGGAGGAAGTGGAGGCTTCCTGGGAGCCAGGAGGGTGGCGGGCCTGGTCTTAGGGGGCTGAGAGGACGTGGCCCTTGCCAGGGTGCACTTGCTCGTGGGGAGGGGCTTCAAGGGCTGACAGCTGTGGGTGCACAGTGGGCCCTGGGCCTGAGCCCTGCCCCACATCATTTATTCTGGGGGTGCTCCCTGCGGCTCACTGTGTCGTGAGGGGACCCCAGTGCTGGGCACAGGAAGGAGCCACTGCAGGTGTCGTGAGGTCATGTGGAACACAGTGAAGAGGGGGAGCTAGAGAGTAGGGGGAAGCTTCTGGAAGCCAGGCTCCAGGCCCCACCATCTCCGCAGAGGCCGGGCTTCCCACCCACCCAGGATGACAAGCCCTCAGGCTGTGGGGGACCCGGCAGCCCCAGTCACTTGTTGGGTAGGGCCAGGTCAGACCAGAGAAACACCCCACGGCAGGAAGAAGGGAAGGCAGGCCACAGGCAGGGCTGGCAAACGGTGTCCGTACAGGCCCAGAGTGACCACTTGCGGCTGGGAGGGCCACACCATCTCCACCCAATGCCTCAGCTCTGCTGTTGTCATGTGAAAGCGGCTGGAAACAGGAAGACGACCACAAGTGGGCCCAGCTGTGTGCTGATAAAACTTCACTGACAAATGCAGGCAGTGGGCTGGGTTGGGGACCCCCGGCCTAGACTCCAGGGGAGGAGGCAGGCCCTGGAGTTGGGGGCAGCCGGAGGCTGTGCAGAGGCCTGGGGACAGGTGGGGGCTCCAGTACCACAGCCACGTGCCCACCCCACCCCTGGAGATGGTGATGGCCCCACCTCCTTGTGGCGACCCAGGGACACTGGGCAGAGTGGGGACCCTCTCGGGAACACCTATGTGGGGCAGTGGGGCAGAGGGGCAGCCCACCCCACCCCCACCCCCCAGCACCCACTCGGAGCCACTCAGCCCCTCCCTTTGGAAAGCTTTTCTGCTCTAAATGCACCTAAATACACAACTCCCAGCTGCTTCCAGCCACCTGCTCTCTGCTGCTTTTTCACTGGAATCGAGGGGGATAAAGGAAAGGCCTTCCCTGGGTGCCTATCCAGCCTTCCGGACTTCCCTCCAGGGGAACACCGGATACTGACAGCCCCAAATCCCTGGCTGCCGGGCAGGGAGTGGGTGGGAGAGCTGAGAAGAGCATCCTGCACTGTGCCTGCAGCTCCAGTGCCCAGTTCAGCCCCGGTGACACCCCGTCCCCACACATCACAGCGCCTTCTGCAGGATTTCGGAAGCCAAGGTGGGGACGGTGCTGACCCAGCTACGAGCGGGAGGGAATATTTATGGCCTGCGATTCCCAGCAAACTCAATCCATCAAATGAGAAACTGCACAGGACAGAGAGGCTGGCGGTGCAATTTGGCCACAGAGTGGCAGGAGTGCAGACGGGGCCGCTCGTAGGTTCTGGGCCGGGCCGCAGCCTCCCTGGCGTCACTGTCAGCCTCGCCGAAGGGGTCTGTGTCAAGTGGCTGCACGATTGCTTTTCTTTAATTAAGTACCTGTGTGTGCCCATGGAGGGGACATGCGGCCCTCGCCCTGGGGTGAGCCACCCACCGGGAGGGAGCGGCCTGTCCCCCTCCCCGTCCCCTGTACTCACACCCCACCGTGGCCTGGCAGGGGGATCAGCAGCCAGACCATACACACTGGCATCTCCCAGCGAGCTCTGGTGTGTGGTGGGTTTTGTTTATTCTCATGGGGGGGCAGGGATTGGGGGCACCCGAGAGGGAGGCATGGCCTAGGGGTCTCGTGGATTCATTCCATGCCCACAGTCCTCCCCGCAGCTGAGCAGCTGAGCCGGGGGGTGGGGGTGGGGGTGCCATGGCTGCCGCCACCAGCCTGGAGAGAAAGCCACGAAGGTGGACAGAGCTGGTCCCTCCTTACGAGGCCCCTCCGGCCACGGCTCCAGCAGCTCCCACTGCTCGGCTCCATGGGGCCGCCCCCTCCTGCCCTGACCAGGATAGGGGAACGTGGCTGTATTAGTTAGGGTTCTCTAGGGAAACAGAATCAATGAGAGGTGTCTCTCACTATCAAATTGTAAAAGTGACTCACGCAACTGTGTGTGTACGCACGAGTCCAAATTCTGTAGAGCAGTCAGCAAACTGTCAGCTCCAAGGAAGATGTCTGATGAACTCCTCAGGAAACAAACCGGCAACCTCGACAAACTCCTCAGGAAACGCTTCACTGGTCAGCTGAAGAAGAAGTGAAGGTCCTCTATCTGTCTTGCTTGTAAGTCTTCAACTGATTAATAGGATTAAATCCAGCCAATTGCATTCTCTCATTGTGGAAGGCACGCCCTTTGGTGAGTCATCAGTCACAGCTGCAGTCAACTGACTGATGATTTAATAAACCAGCCTGTTGGTTTATCAACCAGCCTCAAACGTCCTCACAGCAATTGTTAGCCCAGTGTTTGCTTGACCAGACAGCTGGGTACCATCACCTGGCCAAGTTGGCACATGAACCTAACCATCACAGTTCCCAAGGTTTTGGATGGTTAAAAAAAAAGGGCCCTGATCTTAGATTCGATTCTGCAATCACAGCCATAAAAACCCAGAGCAAGACAGTTTCACACTTCTGGCTCAAAAACAGTCCCATCCACCACATATGAACTGCTGTCCCCTCTGAAGGAACAAGTCGGAATCCCTGTGGCCCTGCTGTGGAAGGATGCCCCTCCACCAGGGAGCAGAACCAGTAGGCACTGACGGCTGAGGGCATGGGCACGCGGGGAGGCTGAGCCTATGGTGGCCCGTGGCCCCTGACTGCCCAGAAGGAGCACCCAGCCCTGTGGAGCTCTCCTGCAAGGCCCTCGCATCCTGGCACCTGTTCAGCGGTGACCAGAAGCTTCTGGACCAGGGAAGTGTCCAGGGAAGGTTCCCTGCAACCTCATCCTGGTCACCCTTGGGTGATGAGCCCCATCAGGGGCAGGTCTGGGCATCTGTGACTCTGCCAGCCAGGTCCCCCCTCACAAGCCCCAAATCCACACAAGGCCCACCCCATGATAAGCCCAGGTGGAGAGGGTGGGAACTGGGATGGGCGGCTGAGCCTCATGGAGTGGAAATGCCGGCTGCCCCTTCCCCTTGTCCCTGCTCTGGTCACACATGTGCCCCCAGCATGGAGTTTCCTTGACTCGCCAGTGATCTGATCCTGTTACAGCCCATAAAACGGCCAAGGGTCACGAGGTCACCAAGTGCACGGCCAGTGGCTTGACAAACAAGATGTGCAGCCATCAGTTCATGGGCCCTGGAATCCGATCCAAGCACCTCTGCCACCCGCTAACCTCAGCCCCTTGGCACCCAGAGGCCAAACCACAGAGCCTGGGAGAGAGAGTGCAGAAGGCCCCATTTGTAGGACAAGTCCCCAGGAAAACAAGGATGCAGGGAAGGCTGTGCTTTGCCTCTGGTCACCTAGACAGGGCCCAAAGCAGACAAACTGATTTCTTCATTCCAAAGTATAAAAATCAGAACGCCACTGGGATCAGGCATGTGGGTGGCTTTCCGTGTGCCTGCCCTGAACCGGCAGCTGCAGGTGCAGGCCCTGCTGGACAAGGGGATGCCGGGGTGCCCAGAGAGCGGGGAGTGGGGATCGAAGGCATGCTCGGCTCCCATGGGCCTCAACTGGTGGCGCCTCTCACTGCCCTCCAAGGCTGGCGGCACCTGGGCCACACGCGGCCGGCCAGTGCACCACCATCTGCTCTGCGTACCCAGCCACTGCAGGGGAAGCCCCAGAGCAGGGCTGCCTTGCTCAGCCCTGAGAATGCACCAAATGCCCACGACAAAGGCAGGGATGGCACCAGGCAGGGCCGTACAGGAAGCGCCAGCTTCTACCCCCCCTCCCCATCACTCTCTAGAAACTTCAAATCGAAGTAAATTGAACCTGTTGGTTGGACTTGATACTAATGCCCAGGAAACGTGTGGGGAGCTCACTCCTCCACGTTTCCGTGGCACTTTCTCGGTGCCCTCTCCGGTGCTCCCGGGTCGCCGTCCAGCGAGACCTTGGGAAGCAGAGTGCGGCCAGCCTCACGAGACAGGGAGTGCATGGCAGGCAACAGCGCAGGAGCACTCTGGCTGGCGGGTCGGTGCCACACCCGTGGGTGACAGGGCAGGTGGCCTCCCTGACGTCGGGCCGCCCTGTCCCCACACTGCTGGCTCCTGGGAACAGGGCCCTGAGGCCACCCCGGCCCCGTCCGGTGCCCCTGCCCCCACACCTCCCTCTCGGGCCCAACCCAGCTCCATAATGCCTGCTCCTCTTGGTGATGTCCCCCTCTGGGGGCCCCTGCTAAGACCCTCGCCATCCCACACCCCTCACTGCCGGCCAGAACAGCCAGGCTGTAAAAACAAGGAAAATAAATGCTATGAAAACAAGAAAACACCAAGGCTTGCGGCCCTGGACCTAGGGGTGTCTGCTGCCTGCTGAAGACAGGGGGCTGGGGACACGCCTCCAAGGTCTTTACCTTGAGCCCCACAGTGAAGGAGCTTCTAAGAGGACACCCCGGCCAGGTCAGGGAGCGGGAAGGGAGGCCC
Source organism: Bradypus variegatus (assembly GCA_004027775.1). Taxonomy (NCBI): domain Eukaryota; kingdom Metazoa; phylum Chordata; class Mammalia; order Pilosa; family Bradypodidae; genus Bradypus; species Bradypus variegatus. The sequence goes on from PVKY010000158.1 coordinate 47,180, forward strand.
AATGCTGCAATGGGATGGACGAGCGGCAGACAGGGGGTTAAGCTCAGGCCTCCAGAGAAGTCGAGTCCCAGAGCTGGCACAGCCGAGCCCCAAGATCTCAGCCAACAACCCCCACCCCCACATCCTCCCAGGGTCCTCTGGGGCCAGGCTGGGGGCTGCTCCGCGGAGGTCCAGGTTGGGAGCTGCTGGGGGAGATGCCAGGCCTCCACCTCTTGCCCTGGCAACTGACCCCTCCCCACCCTCCAGCAAAAGTTGGGGGCTCACCTTCTGGAAAGGCCAAGCAAAGGGGGTGTCAAGACCGGGAATGCCAGGCATGGCAGGGAGCGTGGGCCCACTCCTCAACTGGGGGTGGGGAGGGGGCTGGGAAGCTCTTCCCTGGGCAATGGGCCGGCCTGAGAGGTAAGGCCCAAAGACGACGCTGACGCTGGGGAGCTTCACCCCAAAGTCGAGGGCCAAGCCGAGATGCGCCACCAGCCTTCAGCGCTGCCCCTGGCTCCCTCGCCCCCCAATCTGAATCATGTTACAACTGCCCAGGGTTGGAAACTGAGGCAAAGACCCTACTATGAGGTGTGGCGATCAAAAGAAACAGACTGGAATGACATAGGGGACAGAGAAGGCATTTTCCAAAATATCTTAAAACTATCATTACATCCTCAAAAACGAGAGACGATATTAAATCATGAAACCAAGCGTATTGAAAAGGAATCTCTTACACTCTGATGTTCACAGAAGCATTATTCACAATTGACAAACTATAGAAACAACCCAAGTGTCCATCAACCAATGAATGGAGAAACAAAATGTAGTATACACAGAGGATGGAATATTATTCAGCTCTAAGAAGGAACAAAGTTCTGAAGTACGTGACAACATGGATGAACCTTGGTGACATTATGCTGAGTGAAATAAGCCAGACACAAAAGGACAAAATATTGAATGATCTCACTGACATGAACTAATTACAATGTGTAAAGACATAGACATAAAACACAGAATATGGCTTATGAGGATATAGAATGAGGCTAGAGAATGAGGAGTGGTTTCTTAATATGGATAGAATATTTCACTAGATTGAATATAAACATTTGGAAATGGATGGGGTGCACTGGCACGACACTGTGAGAATAATTAACAGACCTGAATGGCATGCGTGTGGTGGGAAGGGGAAGTTTAGAGTCACGTAGGTCACCAGAAGGAAAGTTGGAAATTAAAACACAGGGACATATAACATGTGAACTTTGTGGTAGACAATGTCCGTGATTAACTGCACAAATATGAAAGAATTCTTTCATAAACTAAAACAAATGTATGACACTATTGCAAGGAGTTAATTAAAGAGGGGTATATGGGAAAAAATGTTCCTATTGCAAAATACAGGCTAGTGTTTATGGTAATATTTTAAAATTCTTTCATCAGCAGTAACAAATGTACCACACCAACACTAGGGGTTAATTACAGGGGGGATAAGGGGTATGGGAGGATTTGGGTTTTCTTTTTCATTTTTATTTCTTTTCTGGAGAAACAAAAATGTTTCTAACATTGATCGTGGGGTTGTATTAAATCACAGCCTATTAAAAAGGAACATACTAGAGGAGCTAAGATGGCTAAGATGACTGTTAGTCCCCCCCAGAACAATTTATAAATGACCAAAAAACTAGGAAGTAACCTGGAATAAGAGCGGGGAGACAAACGTGACTGTCCACTCATCACCACCAACCTGAACTGGGAGGAATGCCCAAGATCACAGCATAAAATCTGTAAGTAAAACTGTGGACCCGCACTGAGAGCCAAGAGCCAAGAGCCAGGAGCCGGGAGCCTGGAGCTGGGAGCCTGGAGCTGAGAGCTGAGAGCTGAGAGCCGGGAGCCGGGAGCCCCTCCCTCATGGAAGCCACGCGGTGCTAGAGAGCAGCACTCTCTCAGCCCAGCTCCAACTGGGGATTTAATGTTAACAGCCCAATACAGACAGCGAATGCTCAACAAGCAGAGGCTTTTGGCGACAACTAACTTTGGGAAAGTTGGGGGACATATCTGTCTCAGGACAGGAGCCCAGAGGACCAGGGGCTATCTCTGGCTGACGGGTGAACCTGGGAGCTTTTCTGTGCCTTTCTCTCCCTGTGGAGGAAACCTGAACCATTTTCAGCCCGCAGTCGCACCCAGCCCTAATCAGCCCGCAGCACTTTGCTGTAAAGACAGCCTGAGACTTAAAATCAAAACATTTTAATTAACAGAGTCACAGAAACAAAGAACTTATTGATAGGCAAAGGACATCGCAGGAGGGGGCATAGCTTCCCAAGAGGAAAGGGAGGGGCCCAGCTTTACTGCCCATCTGTCAGTCTTTTTGTAACCAGACCCCAAGGCCTGGGGGAGGAGAGCCACAGGCCACACCCTCTTACACTGGCTTTGACAGGTTGACAGGTGTTTCTGCCCAGCAGAAAAGCACAGGTGTCTTAATCTGCTAAGAAAAGCCATCAGGGAAACCAGATACTGAAATATTACCTCCTTCTGTGACCTGGGCCTCTTCTCATCTGGGAAAACCTGTTTGGGGTGGCCTGGGAGGTCAGATGCCTGGACAACAGAAAACTACAGCCTACAGTAAGAAAAACGAAGCTATGAACCAGTCAAAGGAACAAACGTACACTTCAACTGAGATACAGGAATTTAAACAACTAATGTTAAATCAATTCAAAAAGTTTAGAGAATATTTCACAAAAGAGATAGATGCTGTAAAGGCGACACGGCATATATAAGGCAGAAACTGAAAGTTCAAAAAAACAACCAGTAGAACATATGGAAATGACAGGCACAACACAAGAGATGAAAGACACAATGGAAACATACAACAGCAGATCTCAAGAGGCAGAAGAAAACACTCAGGAACTGGAGAACAAAACACCTGAAAGCCTACATGCAAAGGAGCAGATGGAGAAAAGAATGAAAAAATATGAGCAACATCTCCGGGAACTTAAAGATGAAACAAAGTACAAGAATCTATGTATCATTGGTGTCCCAGAAGAAGAGGAGGGAAAAGGGGCAGAGGCAATAATAGAGGAAATAATGAACGAAAATTTTCCATCTCTTATGAAATTACAGATCCAAGAAGCACAGTGTACTCCAAACAGAATAGATCTGAATAGGCCTACGCCAAGACACCTAATAATCGGATTATCAAATGTCAAAGACAGAGAGAATCCTGAAAGCAGCAAGAGAAAAGCAATCCATCACATACAAAGGAAGCTTAATAAGACTATGTGCAGTTCTCTCAGCAGAAACCATGGAGGCAAGAAGGAAGTGGTGTGATATATTTAAGACACTGAATCCTATATCCAGCAAAGCTGTCGTTCAAATACGAGGGAGAGCTCAAAATATTTTCTGACAGACAATGAGAGACTTTGTGAACAACACACATGCCCTACAGGAAATACTAAAAGGATCACTAAGTGTGATAGAAGACAGGAGTGTGTGGTTTGGAACACAATTTTGGGAGATGGTAGTACAGCAATGTAAGTACACTGAACAAAGATGGCTATCTGTATGGTTGAGTGAGGAAGGTTGGGAGCAAGTGAGACACCAGAAGAAAGGAGGAAAGATAAAGACTGGGACTGTGGAACTAGGTGAAATCTAGAGTGCTCAACAATTGTGATAAAATGTACAAATATGTTATTTTACAAGGGAGAACAAGCAAACGTCAACCTTGCAAGGTGTTAAAAATGGGGAGGCATTGGGGGAGGGATTCAATCAATGTAAACTAAGGACTGTAACTAACAGAATCATTGTATCATGCTTCCTTTAATGTAACAAAGGTAATATAATAAGGTAAATGCAGATGGGGGGGGAATAGGGAAGGCATGTTAGACACTTAACAGTGGTGGTGTTGTCTGACTCTTTACCATACTTTGAAATAAGGTTACTTTTCCTTTTGCTACCTCCCAGCTGCCATTTTCTTTTCCTCTTTCTCTTACCTCTCTACCTTCTTTGACGTTCCCTCCTGCCTGAGGAAGAAATGTAGATGCCCCCATATAGATAGTGGTGAAGGTGGTGAACACATAAATATGTGACCATACAGAGAAACACTGATTGTTTACTCAGGCTGGAATGTATGGGGTGTGAACAAAACTATCTAAAAAAAAAAAGTGGGTTGATGTCAAAACCTCAAGGGCAATGTACTGAGTGAAATAAGCCAGACACATAAGGACAAATATTGCAGGGTCTCACTGATAAGAACTAGCTATAATATGTAAACTTATAGTCATGAAATATAAGGCACCAAGATATAGGACGAGGCTTAAGAATGGGGAGTGGTTACTTAGTATGAGCAGAATGTTCAACTAGGATGAACTTAAATGTTTGGAAATGAACAGAGGTGTCAGTAGCAAGATGTGAGAATAACTAACAGTGCCAAATGGCATGTGAATGCGGTGGAAACGGGAAGCTCAGAGTCATATATGTCACCAGAAGGAAAGTTGGAGGTCAAAAGACGGGAATGTATAAAACTGATTCCTATGATGGGCAATGTCCACGATTAACTGTACAAACATTAGAAAACTCTTCCATGAACCTGAACAAATGTATGACAATACAACCAGAAGTTAATAATAGAGGGGCATATAGGGAAGAAATATATACCTATTGCAAACTATACGCTACAGTTTGTAGTATTTCAACATTCTTTCATAAACAGTAACAAACGTACTATACCAACACTGCAAGTCAACAATTGAGGGGGATTGGTTAGGGATATGGGAGGATTTGAGTTTCCTTTTCTTTTTCT
>PVKY010000158.1:52047-69280 GCA_004027775.1 Bradypus variegatus
GAAAACAAAACAAAATAAGGACCATCCAGAGGACAAGTGCAGAAATGAAAACAAAACCCAAACCAAAAACCCTGAGCAGAGAAGGACCAGCCCACTAAGTTGAGGGGTCTCCCAGAGAACAGGTCAAAAAGACGAAATGGAAAACGGAGGCAAGATAAACAAATGAGTTTGAAATACAGAGAAGAGAGACCAAGAGAATGGCACCAATGAAACAACTGAAGACATTTTCCCCAGAGTCCTGAGGCTCCAGATTGAATAGGCCCCTTGTAAGGAACGTCCAGGGGCTGAAAAGAAACCCTCACCGCCTCCCACCCCCCCCAAGTACATCCCTGGGGAACTTGGGAGCGTGCAGGACAGAGGGCTCAGCAAGCTTCTGGAAGGGCAAGGAACAGGCCGCACAGCTGTGTCGGGAGCCAGAAGGGTGCCCGCCTGTTTACCGGCAACACTGCATGAAGCATACAGAGGTGAGGCCCCCCGAGTTCTGAGGGAAAATGGCCTCCCACGCCTACCCCCACCCCAGCCACGCAGCCAACTGTAGTCATGGCCACATGTTCCGGAGGGTTCCTCGGCCTCACCACTACACCTTTCTACTGAGTTGGGTTTTTTATTATTTTATTTTATTTTCTGCCCTTTTTTTACCCTGGATATTTTTTCTCGTAACCTTTTTACTTTGAAATCACTTCAAACTTACAGGTCAGCTGCAAAAATAATATTAACTCCAACATTCCCTAAATATTTTCAGACAAGAATGGTATCAGAAAACTACTGCCTCTGCCTTCTTCTCAAGAAGATCCCGGAAGACATGTCCTCAACAATGAGGGCAACTGCAGTGTTTAAAAAAGAAAGGTGAAAAGGCTTTCCAATGGCCTGCAACCCCTCTCCACACACACGAGCTTGCACACACAAGTACATGCACTCATGCACACATGCATGCACACTCCCCATTGCTTCCACTCGCACCCCACCACAACTAGCCATGAATTCTGTCCCCCTGGGGCCCAGCTCTCCTCTGCCAGCATTTCTTGCCAAAAGGAAAGCAAGCATTAACCCCACTGCTTGGAAGGCCACCCCGCGTTTCCCTGGGAGACTGCAGTCTACAAATCCAATGCAGTCCCTATCAAAATTCCAGCAGTCTTTTTTGCAGAAATGGAAAAGCTGCTACTCAAATTCATATGGAATTGCAGGGGGCCCTGAATAGCCAGAACAATCTCGAAAAAGAAAAACAAAGTTAGAGGACTCACACGTCCTGATTTCCAATCTAACTACAAAGCCACAGTAATGAAAACAGTGTGGTCCGGGCCCAAGGACAGACACAGAGGCCAATGGGACAGAAATGAAGGTCCAGAAAGAGACCTCCGCATCTCCAGCCAGTTGAGTTTTGACAAGGGCACTGTGCTGGTTTGTATATATTATGTCTCCCTTTCTTTAATGTAGTCTTGTGGGGGCAGATATATTAGTGTTGATTAGGTTGGAATCTTTGGATTAGGCTGTTGCCATGGAGATGTGCCCCACCCAACTGTGGGTAATTCCTTTGATTAGATTATTTCCATGGAGCTGTGGCCCCGTCCATTCAGTGTGGGTCTTGATTAGTTCACTAGAGCCCTATAAAAGCTCACAAACAGAAGGACCTTAGAGCAGCTGCAGCGAAGAGAAACATTTTGAAGACAGCCAATCAAAGTAGACTTTTGCTGCTCCAGAGTTTGCTTGCGAGAAACTAAGAGAACACCCCCAGATGCCTAGAGAGAAACATCCTGGGAGAATGCCATTTTGAAACAAAACCTGGGAGCAAAGGAAGAAGATGCCAACCATGTGCCTTCTCAGATAACACAGGTGTTCCAGATGCCATTGGCCATTCTTCAGTGAAGGTAACCTACTGTTGATGCCTTAGCTTGGACACTTTTATGGCCTTGAGACTGTAACTTTGTGATCAAATAAACCCCCTTTATAAAAGCCAATCCATTAGTGGTATTTTGCATAAAGGCAGCCATAGCAAACCAGAACAGATGCCATGCACATGCAATGGGGAAAGAACAGTCTCTTCAATAAATGGTGCTGGGACAATTAGAAATTCACATGCAAATGAATGAGGGGACCCCTACCTCTCACCATATGCAAAAAATTAATTCAAAATGGATCAACAACCTAAATTTAAGAAAGAGCTAAAACTATCAAACTCTTACAAGGAAACATAGGGAAAGAACTTCAGTACCCTGTAGTGGGTAAGGGACATTTAGCATGAGCCACAAAAGAAAAAAAAAACAGATAAACTGGACTTCATCAAAAGTAAAAACTTCTGTGCATCCAAGGGCATTATCAAGAAACTGAAAACACAACCCACAAAATGGGAGAAAATATTTGGAAACCACATACCTGATAAAGGCTTAATATCCAGAATATATAAAGAACGCCCACAACTCAACAACAAAAGGACAAACAACCTAATTAAAAAATGGGCCACTGTCTCTCCAGCTAAGCCAACTTGGCAGGGGAAATCACTGTCCTCCCCGCTATGTGGGATCTGACTCCCAGTGGTGTACATCTCCCTGGCAACATGGAATATGACTCCCAGGGAGGAATCTAGACCCGGCATCGTGGGATGAAGAACATCTTCTTGACCAAAAGGATATGAAATGAAATGAAATAAGTTTCAGTGGCTGAGAGATTCCAAAAGGAGTCGAGAGGTCACCCTGGTGGGCACTCCTATGCACAACACAGACAACCCTTTTTAGGTGTTAATGAATTGGAATAGCTAGCAGTAAATACCTGAAACTATTAAACTACAACCCAGAACTACTGAATCTTGAAGACAATTGTATAAAAATGTAGCTTATGAGGGTGACAATGTGATTGGGAAAGCCATGTGGATCGCACTTCCCTTTGTCCAGTGTATGGATGGATGAGTAGAAAAATGGGAGCAAAAAAAAAAAAGGGCACCCAGTGTTCTTTTTTACTCTAATTGTTCTTTTTCACTTTAATTTTTATTCTTATTATTTTTGTGTGTGGCAATGAAAATGTTCAAAAATTAATTTTGTGATGAATGTACAACTATATGATGGTACTGTGAACAACCGGTTGTATGCTTTGTATGATTGCATGGTATGTGAACATATCTCAATAAAATTGAATTGAAAAACAAACAAAAAAAGGTTGATCCCAGAAGTTTGGGAAGTCTGGGTTCATACTAGTTACAAAAAAAAAAAAAAGGCCAAGGATTTGACAGACATTTCTCCAAAGAAGATAATTCCAATGGCTGGTAAGTATATGAAAAGAAGCTCAACATCATTAGCCATTAGAAAAATGCAAATCAAAACTACAATGAGATACCACTTCACACCCTCTAGGATGGCTATTATTCAAAAAAACTGAAAAGAGTAAGTGTTGTGAAGTATTTCAGTTTGCTAAAGCTGCCAGAATGCAATATACCAGAAATGGGTTGGCTTTGTCAATGAGGATTTATTAGGTTACAAATTTACAGTTCTAAGGCCAAGAAATTGTCTAAATTAAGGCATCAAGAGGGAGACACCTTCTCTGAGGAAAGGCCGATGGCATCTGGGGTTCCTCTGTCACATGGAAGGCACATGGTGATGTCTGTTGGTCCTTCTTCTCCTGGCTTCTGGTTCCAAAATGGCTTTCTCCCCGGGGATGTTATCTTTGTTAGCTTCCCTGAGCTCTCTTCAAAACTCTCTGCCTTTTATCCTCTCATAGAGGACTCCAGCAAGGGGATTAAGACCCACGCTGAACGGGTGGGGCCACATCTCCATGGAACAACCTAAACAAAAGGTGCCCCCCCCAACAATAGGTCTGTCCCCACAAGACTGGATTAAAAGAACATGGGCTACTCTGGGGTATACAGCAGCTCCGATCCAGCACAGCGAGGATGTGGAGAAACAAGAACCCTTGTATATTCCTGGTGGGAATGTAAAATGGTGCAGCCACCATGGAAAACAGTCTGACGGTTACTCAAAGTTAAATACCGAATTACCATCTGACTCGGCAATCCCACTCCTATGTACAGACCCAAAAAAATTGAAAGCAGAGACTCGGACAGATATTTGCATACTGATGTTCATCACAGTGTGATTCACAATAGCCAAAAAGTGGAAGCAAAACAAGTGTCCTTCAACGGATGAATGAATGCATAAATTGTGATCTGTCCAATGAAATATTACTCAGCTGGAAAAAGAAGTGAAGGGCTGGTACATGCTGCAACGTGGACGAACCTTGAAGATATTATGTGAGTGAAAGAAGCCAGATGCAAAAGGACAAATAATGTATGCTTTCTTTTGCATGAAATATGTAGAATAAGCAAATTCATAGGGTCAGAAAGCAGAAGAGTGCTTACCAGGGGTGGTGGGAGGGGGAATGGGAAGGTGCTGCTAAGTGAGTGTGTATTTTCCTTTGGGATGATGAAAACAATTAGGAATTAGTGGTGAAAGTTCCAGTCTTCTCAATGTACTGAATGTCAAAGACTTGTCCACTTAAAATGGTTAAAATGATTTTCTGGTTATGTGTGTTTTGCCACAGTTAAAAATAAGTTATTTTTAAAAACCAGCTCATCCCTGCTCAAGCGGCCATGCTCACCACCCTGCCCAGGCCCATGTGCATGGGGACCACCCTCTGCACTACCCCAGGCGCCCCTGCAGTTCGCTGTCAGCCTGGGGCGGGGCCGACTGACCCCATCCCGTGATCTCTGAAGAACACACAGTAGGTGCTCAGTAAACGCAGCCAACTCATGTGTCTCCTTCCAGGTCCCCCCTCCAGAGCCAGCACTGCTCCAAAGTCCGGCTCCCCATGGTGGGGACGAAAGGAAGGAGGATAGGGGAGGGAGCCTACTCTCCTTGCTGCCCAGGTTTCATTTCTTTTGAGTTTTAATTCCTGTTTAAAAATGAACCAACAAAACCACCACCACAAAAACCCTTCCTCTGCAGGAGCTGTGGGGAATTTCCCAAGGAAGTAAATATCTAGCATTGGGAGGAGCACTCTGTCCACCCCAAAGAAGCCATGTCTCTGATCACAAAAACAGGAGTTCAGGGTTAAAAAAAAAAAGTTTTAAAAAAATACAGAAATGTATTGAGATAGTGTAGATTTTGAAGTTATCCCAATCCCACCACATAAAGCTAACACCTACCAACATTTCGGCAAATCTCCCTATTGTGGTTTGCTAATGCTGCCAGCATGCCAAACACCAGAAAGGGGGTTTATTTGGTTACACAGTTACAGTCTTAAGGCCATAAAGTGTCCAAGGTAACACATCAGCAATCAGGTACCTTCACTGGGGGATGGCCAATGGCGTCTGGAAAACCTGTTAGCTCGGAAAGCATGAGGCTGGCATCCACTTGCTCCCAGGTAGCATTTCAACATGGCGTTCTCCAAAATGTTCTTGGGGCATTTTGTCCTCTCTTGGCTACAGCTCCTCTTCAAGATGTCACTCTCAGTTGCTTTAAACTCTTTCTGTTCGTCTGCTCATTTATATGGCTCCAATGATTTAATTCCGACCCACCCTAAATGGGTGGGGTAACACCTCCATGGAGATTATGCAATCAAAGTCTTGCCCACAGTTGAATGAGTCACATCTCCATGGAAACAATCAATAAGCTCCAACCTAATCAACACTAGTATGTCTGCCCCCACAAGATTACATCAAAGAACATGGCTTTTTCTGGGGGACATAATACATCCAATATGGTACACTCCCCCTCACACTTTTGGGACCACAAGCACCACAAAAAGGGGATAACATATTCACAGTCATCACGTATTTTTCCACTCAAGTGCCATGGCCATCTCTCCTTACCAATAGACACGGAATATATCAATTTTCATGGCTGCATAATATTTCACTGGCTGAAAGCAACCTCCTACTCACAGATACAAGTGTTCCACCACCGTACCTAACTGTGCACCAAGTGTCCTCGTGCACAAGGCACCGTGTGCTTGTTTTCAGAGATGGAACAGCTACATCCAAGGACACGAAGGTTCTCAATGGGCATCAGACAGGCTTCTGGAAATGCCGCTCACGTGTATCTCACCAGCTGCTGGGAATGGGGCCAGGTCCCACACCCACTATTCCCTGAGGCTCCCAATCCCCAAACACCTTTCCTGGTCTTCTGGATAAAAAAATGTTGTTGCTGGAGTTTAACTGACCTCCTACAGTGCATCTCCTCAGACATTTGTGGAGGAGAGTGAGGCCTTTGCTTAGTGAGCATCAGTGTCCTCTTTGAAACCTGTCAACCCCCCTTGGCGTTCTTCTTTTGATTGTAACATTTGCCCATTTTTCTATTGGATTATCTTTCTCCATCTGTTCAGAACTCACTGGGGTAGTGGGATCCCCAACAGCTTGACAGACATCAACCAGTTTTAGAGCACTTCACCACCCCCAGAAAAACCCTGTTCCCACCAAGCTGTCTTTTGCTGCTCCCTTGGCCCCCAGCAACCTCTGACCTGCTTCCCGTCACCGTGGACTCGCCTGTTCTGGAGGTTTCACAGCAGTGATGTCAGACGATCTTTGGCCATTCGGGCCTGGCCCCTCCACTCAGCACCATGCCCTCCAGCTTCACCCACGTTCACCATGTTCACCCTCAGTGTAGCACACAGCAGGGCTGCGTTCCTTTCTGGGCCTGAGCCATGGCGGGCTGCCCCAGGGGCTGCCTTCCTCTCTGACTGCACCCCACGGGCTCCGCGCTGCACCTCCCCACCACTGGTGGGTGACATCCACAGAATGATGTGGAAACCCTCGCCTGGCCTGTCCCTGTCATTGGGGCCTCCTCCTGGGCAGCCCCTACCTTCCCCCACCTGGGACCCCAGAGGTCTCTGCTCGGCCCGATCTGCAGTTCCCTTGCCCCAGGCCTCAGGCCAGGGTCTGGGTTCTGATGAATTAGGCCAGATGCCCTCACTTTTCACTGCCAGAGATGCGTTGGTGGGTGCAATTTCCGTCCCTCAATCCCCACTCCAGAGGGGGGGCCCTGGCACCCCACCACAAGTCTAGGGGCCGGGAGAGTGTCAGTTCTCATTGCACTGCTGCGGCCCCACATGGCCTGGGTGTGGCAGAGAGAGACACAGACAAAGTGACGGGCAGCATCTGCCTTCCCGTCCTCCATTTGACTAGGGTGGGTTTTCCCAGCAGCTGCTGGGCACCTTATCTGGGTACCTGGGGCTGCTGGGCCCTGGGTCCCGAGGAAATGGAACCGTGCCCCCTGGGGCAGGGCTACAGCTCTTGCGCACCAGGCCCTGCACCCAGAAGCCAGCCCGGTTATTGCCCTCACCCTGCCTGTGAGCAGGTGCCCAGACCCAGCTCAGCTCCTTTCCACCACTGAGGGGTCCCACAGTTCCTGAGAGAGGACGACTGCGGCAGAGGAGACTTAAATTGTCACTGTGCGGGGCCCGGACCCACCTCCAAATCAGCCCAGCTCCCCCATGAGAAGGAGCACGGTGGTCCGACCAGGCCCTGTGCCACCGGCCATCTGCAGCCTCTGTGGTGCTTCGGAGACTTCAAAACCCAGGCTGTTGACAGCAGCAGGATGAGATGCTGTTACATTAGGAAAAGTTGGCACAGAGACTGGCAGTCCCAATCATAACGTCCCAAGAATGGGTCCCTAAACAGGTGTCTCTGAGGAACTATGAAGCCCGAACTCACAAACCCTCTCTCTCAAAAAATCCCTCTCAAAAAATCGCTGTCCAAACCAGGCTGACCCCCCCAAAAAGGAGAAACATGAAGCGGGAAGGTTCGAGCATGTCAGGGATTCTGGTCCGGGCGAGGCTGTGCTGGGCTGCATCTGGGGACCTCGCTGGCTGTCACACCACCAAGCGGTGGAGTCCGGGGGTCTGCTCCACACCCTGCCCCAGGATGACGCGGTCCCAGTGGAGCAGTGCCAGGTGGGAACTGCATCCCCCAGGGACTGGGGGCACCTGCCAAACTCACATGACAGCCCCGTTCTAAGGCAGCTCTGAGAACGAGCGCCCCCCTTTCACGGATGGGGAAACCCAAGTTTGTCCTCAGGTCACTGGCCCCGAGGCCTCGGTCTGGAGGAGGGGGCAGGCCTGGGTCGCAGAACCCGGCGGCAATGGCGGCAGTGTCCGCCCGCTGCACAGAAGGGCAGCAAAGAGGCTTGGAAAGAAAAACATTCCTCCAGAGTGAATGCCACCTCCCTGCTTGACGACGGCCGCAAAGTGGCAACTGAGAGTTCTGCTGAGGGGCCGAGGGTGCGATGCCAGCTCTATGCTGCCCCCGAGAACAGGGAGCTGGGCACTGTCTCCCTGTGGGGCTGGGTGGGGAGATCCACCCAGGGGCTCTGGCGAGAGGCGACGCTCTGACCGCCTGCTGAGGGAGAGCAGGTTTCTCGGGCCACCCTGCCTGGGGTTTATGGGCAGGAGGGGCCTGGGACCCCCAGTCTGGAGAGGACCTCAAGGCTGAGAGCTGCACTGACCCCAGCCGGGCAGGTCAAAGGGTCCCTGCCGGGGCGCCACAGCTACTGGTGCCTTTGAGGGGCTTTCCTGAATCCCTGGGGAGCAGTGAGGGGTCAGGGAGAGCTGTGCTTGCTGGAGCAGCTCCTCTGCTGCCAGAGGCCCGGGGTGGGGGACAAAGGGGGCACCTCCTGCCCCCAGGGAACCCTGAGGCTGCACAGCCCCAAACAGCCCAAGCCAGGGCGGGAGGGAGAGGCCAGGGAGTGGCAGGCTTCTCTTCCCGGAGCCAACTAGTCAATGGTTTCAGCTTCGCGGGCCAGGGGTAGTGAGAGGTAGGGCCGTGCCCCAATAAAACTATTCATGGACACTGAAGCATGAAGTTCACATAATTTTCTTACATCACATATTCTTCTTTTGGTTATTTCCTGACTCTAAAAATGTGAAGCCCATTCTCAGTTTGTAGCCCCTGTAACACAGGCAGCCTGGAGCCTGTCAGCCCCATGCTAGGAGAAGAGCCACAAATCCCTGAAGTTCACCTGGGCCAGGAGCTTGGGCCCCAGGAGAAGGGCTTGACCCAGAAAGCTGAGCTGGAGAAGGTGCCCCAGCCCGTCAGTCCCCAAAGCCCCCTGCTGCCTCCCAGGGGAGGTGTGTGGACACCCCCCACCTGGACCGGAGGGCCGGGGAGGGCCGCCCCACTCTGCCCCCCAAGCCCGAGAGGCAGCACTGCTGGCCGCCTGCCAGACCCCACGGCTCTAGGCCTCTCCTGCCCTCCCTGGCCAGGCCTGAGAGGGCGGGGGTGCCGTGGTCCCCGACCCCGCCTCGAGCCCCTGCATGCTCAGCGCGCCACATACTGCATGTTCAACAAGTTCATGCTACACTGCCCAACAATGTAAGCGTGAAAGGCCAATCTAAGACGGCGCTCCCCAAACTTCACTTGTTTATGAACACATGGCTGAACCCCAAAATGCATTTAATCTCTGGGCAGCGCCTGCCAGTCCTGTGGCAGCTCCAGCCCTGGTGGCGCCTCTGGGCAAGACCCAAGCCCAGGGCTTAGAGCTCGAGGGCAGCGCCGGGCACCACGGGTGGGAACTCCAGGGTCCCAATAGGCTGGAAGCTATGGGAACACAAACTCATGAGACCCAGGGCCCTTCCTGTGAGGCCGGAGCCCCAAGAGAGTAATTACTCCTTCAGATCAGAAAGGGCAAATCCTGGCACTTCCACTGTTTCACCCAGGACAACCCATCACCATCTTCCGAGGTAAGTGCGTAAGGCTGGACGCCCTTCACCCAAGGGCCCCGCCAGCCTGCCGCACCACAAACCCTGTTTTGGGGTTTTTCAAAACTGCGCTGAGACAGAGAAGCCAGAGAAGCAAAGAGCTGGGAGAAAAAAGTCAGCCAATTCGCCCAGCCCCACGCCATCCGGGAGACAGATAATGCACCTGGCCCTGGCACTGAGGGGTTGAAAGTGCCCTTTTGACCAAAAGGGGAAAAAGGAAAAAGAAAGGCAACAAGATAAGGTTTTAGTGGTTAGCAGAGTTGAAATAGAGTCGAGAGGCTGCCCTAGAGGTTACTCTTATGCAAGCCTCACCGAGATATGCCAAATGACCACAGTATGATAAGCCCAAGTCAACAGTAGTCCCCCAAACCCTAGAGTAACCAAGTTCCTAGCCGAGATTCTATAAAGGTTTCACTGGCTAAGTTTATTCTTCAGATACTTGGATCCTTCAGAGAACCCCTGCGTCAGCTAAGTCTCAAAACCCAAAGGCAACAGCCTCTTCAAGAACATCAACCAGATGTGTCCCCTTTGCTCATAAAGTTGTTGACTCCCCTTTTCAACATAAACAGGTTAGGGTGGTCACTGCCTAGACATCCCTGAAGATCAGGAAAGTGACTGAACTAGAGGAAGGGGCAGCAACAGACAAGATGGAATTTAACAAAGGATGTGAATACTGAATCTCTTTACAATTTTCTTCTTCTTAGTTGCTAGGATATTAGAACAGCTAGAAGGAAAGAAATGAAATGGTGGAAGTGTAACCCATAGCATCCTTTGAAATATACTCCATAGCTACTTGTTAAATTATAATTTGAAAGTGATCACATTTTGTATATGTTAGATTTCACAATAAGGAAATAATTGAAATTGTGGTGCTGTAACTCGTAACATTTTTGGAAATTTCCTATATAACTACTTGTTAAATAATACTTTGAAAAATATTACCTTTTTGTCTATATGTTATATTTCACAATAAGGTAATAACTGAAACCGTGGAACTGTAACCCACAATATTCTTTGAAATTTGCTCTCTAACTACTTGTCACAGGGCATCTGGAAAGTTATCACTTCTATGTATATATGCCATATTCTTCCATTTAGAAATGATTTTTAAAAAAAAGATAACACAGGCTGCTTTGGCAACTTAAAATTTTCTAGTAGCCACATTAAAAATAATACTAAAGAAGAAACAGGTGATGCTACTGTTAGTAATGCATTTACTCTAAGTAGCTACAGCCATATAACACGTACACATGCACAGCTGCCCTGTGGGACCCATCCATGAGCCGTCCTACCATCTCTGTCACAGGCTGCATCTGGGAAGTTGGCATGCATTTGCTCACACAGCTCGTCTGGATCCAGTCCAGCCACGTGTGAGGCCGTGGAGGCCACAGTTCTGGACAGCGTGGCCTGAGACCCATTCTTGCAGAAGCTTCCAGATGTGAGAATCAGCATCTGGGCCCCAGGCGAGCCCCTCCCAGGCCACCCCCTTCCCGAGCTGGTTGAAAAACAGACAGAAAAGCCCACACAGTCAGCTCCGATTCCCGGCCCTCTTCCAGAGCGGCTCCTCGGAGGAACCAGAAGGCTCCGCCTGGGGAGGGGGGCAGACAGGGAGTGCCCCGCTTTCACACTGCACCAGGCCCAGTTAGAGGGGGAGCTCCTGGCCCATCGTGTCACCAGAACACACCACCGGCGAGGGACTGCAGGTGCCCAGGCATCCTTGAAACGGAGACAGAAGGGCCAGACACAGCCAAGATGTTCGCCGCCACCCCAGAGCGCCCCACAAACCAGAGCAAGCAAGGGGGAGCATGCAGCCTTCTACCCCTCGGCCCCTTGCCCCTTCTCCTGGGCCAACTCCTGGGGTCCCCTGAGCCTCCAAAGCCACCTAGGCCTCAGTGGAGTGCAAGGTGGACGAGGAAGGGTGGGAGCCAGGCGTGGCCTGCACCCCCAGCCCCACAGCTCTCTGTGGGGTCCCTGAACAGGGGCCCCCAGAGCCCCTCAAACTGTCAAGAAAACTACAAAGACAGATGCTTGTGCAGTTGAGGGGAATTTCAGAGCAAGCACTCAGTTCAGATGTCACATTTCTCACGTAATAACAGATCCTTGGGGCCCAGCAGAAAGCCCGGGTCACCCAGGACAGTGGGAACCAGCAAGTCCGGGACTCTGCCGAGCTGACGCCTGTGGAAAAGCCCAGAGAGGGCAGCAGGAGGAGAGGGGCCGAGGCGGATGCCTGGGGACTGAGTGGCTTTCACAACCTTGGCAGCTCTCAGCAGAGTTTTCCCAGGCCTCGGGGTCAGCCAGAAGAGGGGGTGCTGGCCAAGGGGGCCCCCATCCCTGGAGGGAAGTGGGGAACAGTGGCTGGAGAGTCACCTTGGGGCTGCCAGGCACCCTCCACACCTTCCCAGCCGCCTCCCCACTCCTGAAGGACAGGGACGCTCAGGTGACAAGTTCAGAGGACTCGGGAAACGGGCCTGACGCCGGCGGCCGGCAGGAGAGGCCGCCCCAGCCCCAGGCACTCACCTGAGTGGCCACTTTGCCGTAGTCGATCCACTCCAGGGTGGCAAAGTTGGTGGACTCTGTGCAGTTGAATCTGTGATTGAAGCCAGCGTGATAAGCCGTAAAAAACCGCGATCATAAACTCCCCGGCCTAATGCGTGATCTGAGGAAAAGGCCGACGGGTGAGGACGAGGCTCCTGGTGGGGACAGGAGGACATACAGGAGTTGGTGCCCAGCACGGCCACCGGAAGCTGCAGCTGCACCATCAGGGATGGGCTGAGGCCCATGGACGAGCCTGGCAGAGGGTGTAGCACAGGGACTTCCGAGTGAATGTTGGGGAGCCCCAACTCCACCAGCCAGGAAGTTGCTCAAAGCTCCAGAGGCACCCGCCTAATTCCCAATTTAGCTTATCCAACAGGCCAGCAGCTTGGCTGCCTGCCCCGCCCCTGCCCCCAGGTGGCAAACACTCAGGGCATCCTACACACAGGGGAGACACGGACGTGAAGTCCTTGCCGAATTCTACGACTGTCGGCCTGACCCAGGCCCAACGCTGCAGTGAGGGACTGGGCAGGTGTGGAGGTGTCCTGTTTTGGAGGGGCTGCCTTGCACCTGCATCCTCCAGATGTTCCAGGACAGCTGGGGAGGCTGGCGCATGGCGGACGGTGCCGGTGGCAGCTGTGGGGCCCCCACAGAACAAGCTGGGGGCGCACCCAGCACAGTGTCCTGCCTTCACATGAGAAAGGGACAACAAGTCGCACAAAACACTCCCAGGAAGCAACGTCAGTCTTTCATCATCATGGGCCCAGAATCTTTCAGTGACATCCTAAGAAGCAGGTCCTTCCCAGTGGGGTCAGAGACACTGAAGAAACGCACTGGCACGTTGGGAGGACGTGACGCCACAGGTTAGGACTTTGCAGAATGATCCGACGCTGCTTGATCCAATTCAGGCTGTTCAGAGGCTCAGACTCCGCTTCCTGCGTCAAGGGGCTTGGGTGTGAGCAGCTGGGGCAGGGCCCACAATGACACCAGTTCCATGTCTTTCTGGAACAGCTCCCCTAACGCCTGGAGAAAAGGGGGGGTCATCCCTTGGGCAGCCTCCCCCCTACAGGCAAGGGGCGCCTCAGATGAGATGCTGACCCCCCACCCCCGGCCCCCCTGCTGCCAAAAGCCGACTCAGCTGCAAAGCCCTTCCAAAGGCGGCTGGTAAATGCCCGAAGCTGGGAAATCTGGGGTATATCTGGGTTTGGGGGGGATGGGGTATACTAACATTCTCTTTATTATTTTGGCAAATCTGTTCTAAGTTTGAACCTACTTCAAAATAAAAAGCTAAAAAATTTTTTCTTAAAGGTGACTTCAGAAAAATGAGGATGGTAACAGTTTTCTATCGCTGTGCCCTGGGACACGGATAAAGCACCATCTGCAGCTCTCCCGCCTGCTCTGTGAGGTGCTGGCCCAGCTTGCAGAGGTGGAAACTGAGGCTCGTGGTGGAAGCAGGTGGGAGTTCTCTTTTCTTTGTTTGACAGATGGTAAAACACACAGATCAAAGGAGTTTGGGCCGATGAGTTCTAGGCACCGTGTGCACCCAAAACAGGAAGAGGCTGCTTCTGGCCCCCCAGACAGCTACGCCGGGCCCCCCACACCACCTATCTGCCACCTGTCCCTGCAGATCACATCTCCTCCTGGAGGGCCAGGAACATTCTGACTTGTCAGGAAAGCATATGAGAGTTAATTTACAGGCCTGTGTTCTCTCATCAATGGAAATAAACAGTCTGGAGAAGGTTGCTGAGCACATCTTAGTTTCAAATGTTGCATATCTTTTTTTTTCCTTTTCTCTTTGTCTTTCTTCTCTCTCTCTCTTCTATTAAGCCCCCTCACTGATTCCAGTGAATGTGGGGGGACTGATTAAAAGTTCACATCGGGAGAAACTAAGATGGTAGCTAGGTGAGACAGGGCAAAAAAACAGCTCCATGAAAAACACTAGATAAAAACCAGAAAGTGACCCAGAATACCGGTTACAGCGATGTGCCAGCTGCACGAGGTCTCCTAGTACCACAGGGGCCATATACTTGGTGAAACCGGGAGTCTGCATTCTGAAATGAGTAAGCTGGCTGGAAGACCTGCAGTTGCGCGGCAGTGTGGGGAAGCCAGGGCTTGGCATTTGGAGACTGACTGGCTCTTTAAAAAATAAATAAATAAATAAGGGAAAAACCCAGGAGTGGCTGCAGTTGTGATAGTGGGAACCACGCAGTAAAACACAGCAAGAGGGGGCTGGGCTGGCCTCTCAGTGTCTGGCCTGGAAGATACCCCACAGCCGGGGCCGGGGGAATGGAGGGGAGAGCCAGAAGCAGAAAGAAACCCCGCGGCTAGCACCTGGCTCCCTGGAGGGCTGGATAAACTCCTGTCCGGGGCTGTGCCCACAGCCCAGAGCCCCGCCAGTTGTTCCAGAACTGGGAAGGAAGAACTGTGCGAGGTGGGGGTTGAGATGCCCCGTTCGCCCATCTTTTGAGAATGCCCCTGCACAGCCCAGCGGCCCAGGGCTTCCCCTGAGGGACAGCGCGCACTGGTGATGTAGCATGGCATTCCCTTGGCAGAGGTCCGGGAGGATCGCGGCAGGGAGCGAGGACCCACTCGGAGAACCCAGGGACATTACGCCAAGTCCGGTGGTTTGTGGGACAGTGAGAGAGAGGGTCTGGGGCTGAAATGAAATGAAGGCTTAGACTCTTGTGGTGGCCTTGAATCTCCAGGAGTGTGGGGGATTTGAATATTAAAGCTGCCCTTCCTCCCTTGCCACCTGTACACACGCCCCACATTCAGGGCAGACGGCTTCAGCAACACACCCAAACTGAATTCTCCAACTGAACCCCACAAGAATCATTTCCCCACACACCGCGGGGACAAGGTGGAGAACTGACTTGAGGGGTACAGGTGACTCACAGACGCCATCTGCTGGTTAGAGAAAGTGTACGCCACCAAACTGTGTTTCTGAAAAATTAGATCAGTATCTTTTTTTTTACAACTTGAAAGAACGCTATCAAGCAAAGCAAATGCCAAGAGGCCAGAAACAACAGAAAATCTTAATGCATATAATAAAACCAGATGATATGGAGAATTCAACTCCAAACTCCCAAGTCAAAACATCAGAAGAGACACAGTACTTGGCAAAATTAATCAAAGAACTACAATCGAGGAATGAAAACACGGCAAAGGATTTAAAGGACATCAAGAAGACCATGGCCCAGGATATAAGTGACATAAAGAAGACCCTAGAAGAACATAAAGAATACATTGCAAGAGTAAATAAAAAAAAAATAGAAGAGCTCATGGAAATAAAAGAAACTGTTGGTCAAATTAAAAAGACTCTGGATACTCCCAATACAAGCTTAGAGGAAGTTGAACAACGTCTCAGTGTCCTACAAGTCCACAGAACAGAAAATGAAAGAACAAAAGAAAGAGTAGAGAAAAAAAATTGAAAAAATCGAAATGGATCACAGGGATATAACAGATAAAATAAAACATCCAAACTTAAGACTCATTTGTGTCCCAGAAGGGGAAGAGAAAGGTAAAGGTCTAGAAAGAGTATTCAAAGAAATTGTTGGGAAAAACTTCCCCAATCTTCTATACAATATAAATACACAAAGCATAAATGCCCAGTGAACTTCAAATAGAATAAATCCAAATAAACCTACTCTGAGACATATTCTGATCAGACTCTCAAATACTGAAGAGAAGGAGCAAGTTCTGAAAGCAGCAAGAGAAAAGCAATTCACCACATACAAAGGAAACAACATAAGACTAAGTAGTGACTCCTCAGCGGCCACCATGGAGGCGAGAAGGCAGTGGCATGACATATTTAAAATTCTGAGAGAGAAAAATTTCCAACCAGGAATACTTTATCCAGGAAAACTCTCCTCCAAATTTCAGAGAGAGCTTAAATTTTTCACAAACAAATGCTGAGAGAGTTGGCCAATAAAAGACTTGCCCTACTTCAGATACTAAAGAGAGCCCTACTGACAGAGAAACAAAGAAAGGAGAAAGAGATATAGAGAATTTTAACAGACATATACAGTACCTTACATCCCAAATCACCAGGACACTCATTTTTCTCTAGTGATCACGGATCTTTCTCCAGAAGGGACTCACGGATCTTTCTCCAGAAGGGACCATAAGCTGGGACATAAAACAAGCCCCAATAAAGTTAAAAAAAAATTGAATATACTCAAAGCACCTTCTCCCACCACAGTGGAATACAAATAGAAGTCAATAATTTTTTAACTGTAACTCCACTATTTACTTCCTACATGATATAAAATACACAAAATCAAATCACAAATCAGTGGTTTTGAACTCAACGTAAAATATGTACTTTTAGACAACTATATAAAGGTGTGGGAATGGAGGAGTACAGGAACATAGTTTATGTGTCCTACTGAAGTGAAGGTGGCATCAGAGAAAACAAGATTGTTATGAATTTAAGAGGTTAAATTTAAGCCCCACAGTAAACACAAAGAAATTATCAGAGAATACAACCATAGCGATGAAAAGTAGAGTATGGGTTAAGAGAAATGGGGGAAGGGACAATGGGGAGTTAAGAAATGAGTGTAGGGTTGCTGTTTGACGTGAAGGGAAATTTCTAGTAATGGACGGTGAGAAAGAGCATTTCAACATTCTAAAGGTGATTAATCCCACTAATGGAATGCTAAGGAGGGGTTGGAATGGGAAGATTTAGGCTGTATATATGTTTCCGCAATTGGAAAAAAAAGACAGTCTAAATAGATGACAATTGAATGCCAAGGACGAACCTGGATGGGATTGGAGGATGGAGGACAGGAGGCTCAAAGGGACACAACTGAGACACAAGGAAAAGGAAATACAGAGTCTAAGCTTTGTATCATTGTTGAATCTCTAGTACTTCTTAGCTGCACTTAATGGGATTGCATAAAAGAATGTTCTTATTCATGGGAAGTATATATGTGAATTACAGTGTTTGTTTAAGGATGTGTGCAGCTAGCTCTCATGTTCAGAAGACAGAGCAATAGATGATGCATGATAGGGAGGGAGGGAGGGA
>PVKY010000159.1:0-56268 GCA_004027775.1 Bradypus variegatus
TCCTTCTTGCTGCTGAGTGTTCATGGATGAAGAGAACACATTGCATCTGTCCATTCACCTGCTGATGAACGTGTTTGTTTCCAGTTGGGGGCTGCCGTGGGCATTTGTGTTCAAGTCATCATGAACATGTTTTTATTTCTCTTGGGTGAGTACCTGTGAACAGAATGACTGGGTTGTAGGGTAGTTTTTTTTTTCTTAAACATCTTTATTAATGTGTACTTGACATATAAAGAGCTGCCTGTATTTAAAAGTTGCACTTTGATAAAGTTTAATATGTATGTAAACCTGGGCAGCCATCAGCACAATCAAGATAATGAACGTCTCCAGTTTTGTGCATTTAGGGTAGGAGCTGGTTTACAGAGAGATCTCAGTATCCTCTGCAGCATTTCCTTGGGGCCCGGGGCCTGGTGGGTGAAATGCCTAGTGAACATCTGTTTAATCAAACGGCACCTGGGCTGAATGAGATAAATAAAGGAGGTTGTTTTTTCATTTTTGAACTTCTGATCTCTACACGTCAGCAACAGATGATACGCAGCAATAGCTGTTCTCTACATTAAACATAAACCTGAAAGCCCATTGACTGGCACCGGATTTGATCTGATTTAATCTGGGAGCCTGGTTTGTGTGATGTTCATAGTGTGTTAAATATTTAGGTTGCCTTGGGGTAAAAGAAAAGCACATTGTGTCACTACAGTTTTACCTTGGAAAAACTTTCTTTAGTGTCTTACGATTCACAGTGTAAGGAGTTTTTTTATTGTGAATCGAAATTGCATGGGAGAAGGGGTATGGTTAGAGCTGAGAGACACAATAGAAAATTATTTCCCTGGAATGCCATTACCTTGTCCCATTCCAAATGGAGATTTCCATAGTTTTCATATTTTAACTCCAAAGTGCACTCCAACCCAAAAGACATCTTAGTAGTTAAAGAATGGCTTGTAATATGGGATATAGGTATATATTAAATTAGTTTCAAAGTAATAAACCTTAGAAAAGCTTTTATTTAACCTCAGTATAATATGCAAATTAGCTAAAAATGTTTTGAGTATGTTTTCATTTTACATCAGTCAAAAATTTGGATTTACTTGAAAAAGTGACATAAAATTCTAGATAGTCACACTCTAAATGAAAAATTATTTTTCTCTTCTTGTACTAAAATTCATAATTTTGTGCTCCCTTGAAATTGGGGGAGAAAGTTCATGCAAAAATTAATATAAATTTTTGTGGCTGGGAAAATCCATATAAGAGGATTTGTTTTTAGAGCACTGCTGAGATCAGAGAAGATGGGGCAGGAGCCCTCTAGAAAGTTTGTCAGCATCACATACGTGCTTTACCTTTTCAGATTTTCTTTGTGGGTTGTGGTGAGCTTTTCCTCAGTAGTTAGCAGGTTAATCCTTGGTATCTCTAAGGCTTACATGGTGTGGAGTTGCCTCCAATGGTCATTTGACTCTTCCTTGCCACCCAAGTGTATCTGGAGGCAGAAGCCCCTGGCACCACCTTGCTGGGCAACACTGTTAGTGCTCAGAGTGCCAAATTGTCTTTAGAAACGTGGGGAGAAGGGAGTTACGTTAAAAAACAAAAAAAAAGCGGAGCGGATTATTTAAAAAATCATTTTACAACAGTTCTGCTGTTGAGGGGTTTTTGGTATTTGAATGACCAGGTAGGTCATTCTACAAAGTGATCTTCTACTTTGGAATTAGAAATAAAGGTTATTGTAACAAATCAGCAATCAGTGTCCCCAGATGACAGGCATTACAAGTAATTATACTTAATTTAAAATTTGGAAACATCGGTCATTCTATAATTGCAGTCTGGTAAATCACCTATTTAATCAGCATAGCACCTTATTATGTGCTGTTTTTCTATACTAATCGTTTGTATTGCTTAACATAATGCTTGTATTTGTGATCAGGATTCCCTGCCAGGTCGGTGTGTGAACCCGAGGTGATCAACAAGGGATGTCAGCAGCTCTGACCCTTTATGTGCAGTGAGTTAGCTTGGCTCAGAATCTGCCCTCGTGCTCCTGGTGACCACCCCCAATGGGCACATGCCCTAAGACTTTGGGAAAAGAAAGTAAATCTTTTGGTGGAGGCTGGTGACCCCTGAGCATACTTGTTTTTTTTCTATGTGTTCTTGGTTGTCTTATGTATCAACCAAGATTATACATGCCTTTTGGGTGGGACATATTTAATACTAAACAAAGAAACAGTTTCAACTTTACATTTAATTAGGCATTTTATATTTTTAATATTATATTTGATGTGTACACTCACTTTGGAATGTGAGGTGTGTGACATTACTTACAGTCACCTGGTCAAGGGAGCAGACTTATCTGTGGGCTCGGGCACAGTTCTGTCCTCCCAAACCCAGAAGTGGTTCTGTTTTTCATTATAGCTCCAGGACCAGTTTGATGGTCGGTACTTTTTAAAGATAACTTCTGTGAAAATCTCTGTGAAATGCAGATGAAAAAGCTCTTTCCTTCACAGTTGGAGGGAGCCAGAGTAAACTTTCTTTCCCTCTCAAGTTCTGAATCTATTAGAAATAGAGAAGGGAATCAGAAAGTGGAGATCAAAGTGTAGGCTGTATGACTGGGAAAGAGCAGGAGGTGGAGGAGTCGCCTAACTGCTGGCATCTGAGAGTATCTTGCAAATTTGTAAAATTAGTTGTTTCTCCCTACTTATCCCCCTGTAATAGGATCTTTGGAACCAGATCACTTGGGATTGTCATATGATAACCAATAACCAATAATGATAACCAGTAGTAGCTTTAAGTACCACCAGTACTCTGAAATCTCAAATTTCTTTCTCTTGCCCTCTTCCTGCTCCAGCTTCGGGCCCCTCCATCTGCCTCATTTGGCGTCTCCTGGCATCTGATGGTTTCCCATACTCAGTGTGGCTGCAGCCGAGTGCTGCCTCTCCCAGCTTTCCCCACCCTGGGAAATAGCATCCCCAGCCCCATGGGTGTTCAAGACACTTAGAAATCAGCCGTGATTCCTCCTTTTTTTTCGTTTTCCATATCCAACTCAGTGCTGCTGTTCATTCCACTGCGACAATTTCTGGTGAAGGAGTCTGCGGGCCCCACCTTGGCTGCCGTGGCGTGGAGCCCCGGTCTCGCTCACCTGCCCGGGCTTGGGGGGTGTGGGGGGCTTGGAGGAGGCTGTGTGGCTTAGCCCAGCACCTCTTCAGAAAGACCCAGACAGCACTGGAGGAGAAACCTTTTGTGGAATAAATATTCGATACTGTTGTAGGGCACCTGGTATTTCTTTGGGTAATGATAGCTTCTGCACGTTGAATACTGCTTTCTAAACCTGGTAGGAATTTTTTTGGAACTGGAAGGGATTTTTTTTTTTTTTCAGGGAGAATAAACCATTTGAACAATAGTTTAAGAATTGGAGATATCCTTGAATAAATGCCCTTTCAAAAATAATTGACCTTTTTTTTTTTTTAACTGAAACCACCTGCCTATGTTAGATTAGATTTTAGACAAAACGATTTTCTATGTAGCTTGCTTTAAAATCAACAGTAGATGTCAAGGAGCCATCTGGACTGGCCGGCTGTTGTGAACCATCTTCTGCCTTCTCCGCTCTGCCTGGCTGGGGGGTGGGCATGGTGGTCTTGAAGCAGGCTCCTCGTCACATAGGGTGGTGGTTTCATCTTCGGGCCTGTGGCACATTGCCACTGATTGTTTTGTTCTCCGTCCTCTGAGTAAAAGGATGGGTGGAGTGCACCGATTTTGTAATGTTGGTCTTGTGGTTTTAGAAAGAGCAAGGGTTTGTCTCCTTAGTAAGGCAGTGGGGAGTGCAGGAAACAGGAAGGGGATATGCAGCCGTGTGCATCAGAGATGTCCAAAGCCAAAAACAAAAAAAGCAAGCAAGCAGCTCCTACATTCTCCACCTCCCACCCCCCAATTTTTAATTACTCTTATTTGAGTCGTCAGAGAGCTTTGCTTTCATATCATGATCAGCTATATTCATATTTAGTGAAGGCAGGGATTGTTCCCCTAAAAATTACTAATTAAATTAGGTTTAGAAATGTACGGAAAACTTGGTGAATTAGTTTACTCCTTTCTGCCCTTTCCTAGACAGTAATCCTGTTTCCTCCAGGTAGTAAAAGTAGCGGGAGAATTTTTTGAAATATCATTTGAATCTGTCTAAATGGCTGGCGCTTGTAATACATTACTTGAATACAGTTAGAAAATGAACTTCCTGATAGCTGGTCATCACTGCCTCCCAACAATAACCACTAGGCTTGTTTGATCTGTAAACATTTTCCTTCTGACCCAAGACTGGGTTGAAGTCATCCATGCATCATGTGATTCATATTCATACTGAGCTAATGGGGCACCAACATGATTACTCTCTGGTTACCTAAGAGTATAGGAAGCTGGTTCAGCAGATGTTTTTTTGTCTCTGAGAATGGTAATCTCAGTTCATAGAATCATAAAATGTTTGGAAGTGAAGCTTATAAACCTGGTTCATCACCTCATTTTGTTTCCTGTATGTAGGCATGCAGGTGGAGCTGGCTGTGAGAGCCCTGTGTGGGGCCTCCTCAATTGGACTTTGAAGAATAGGCAGGATTCAGAAAAGTAGAAAATATGGTAGAATTTATTTTTGTCAAGGTAATGCATGTATACAGCTTAAAAGATTGTATACCACATAGAATTAACAAGATTCATAATTGCCAAAAACTAGATACAACCCAAATATCCATCAGCTGATAAATGGATTAAAAATATGGCATACCATACAGTGGGATATCATCTTTCTATAAAAAGGAATGGATTTCTGATATATGCTACACTATGACTGAACCTTGAAACCATTAGGCTGTGTGAAGGAAGCCAGACACAGAAAAGCACATTAAATGCAGACAAATCCATGGGGACGGAGCATAGATTAGTGCCAGGGCGTGGGGGGCAGGGCATAGAGAAGGACTGCTAGTGGGTACAGGGGTTTCTTTGGGGGATGATAAAAATGTTCTAAAATTAGATAGTGGTGATGCGTGGGCAACTTTGTAGAAACCATGAATTGTGTGCTTTAAAAGGGTAAATGTTAAGGTTTGTGAATTATCTCAATGAAAAGAAATTGTGCCTTAAAGAGATTCAACATGTTGATAACCAGTTCCAGGTTAAAGGGTTTTCAAATATTGTTAAATCTTCCTGTAAATACTGGAAGCCTCAATGTAACCAACACTAATTCCATTTGATCTTTTATATTTGGAAGCACTGCATTAATTTCACCTCCTTATTTTAAAATCTACCTGATATAGAGATATGTATTTTAAATAACAAAAACAAATAAACACTTAACATCTTGGAGGGAAAAAAAGATCATAAAGGGTTTCATAATGAAAAATTGCCATTCCTTGCCCTATTCTGAGTTTTTTCCTTAGGGACAACTATCTTGAGTTTTTCTAACTGTTTATCACATGATCTACCTCCATATTTAAAATTATACTCTCCTATTATTGCTTAATTGCTGATTTCAGACATCTGTTGACTTTTTTTTTTTTTTAACTACCGTTGTATTTGTTCCCTACTGAGCCATATAGTGTTCTGCAACCACATTGTCTGCTTGTACAACTTTTTTGTTTTTCCTGGAGCTACTAATTGCCTCAATTTGTCATTTGCTTGGTTTTCTTTAAAATTGTCAGTTGTTTTTTAAATTACTCCATCTCTGCCCCCATGCTTACCCATGACATTTTCTATCTACTTAAACACATCAGCCCTATTTTTTCCTCTGAACCATGCCCGTCATTTTTCTACTCACATCTGGATTAGTGGCTCCCTAGGTTTGCTTTGTGACCTTTGTGTTTTGACTTCCCTTCATAGTCATTCTGGGACTTTATCTTACCTCTTATTGGATCACCTTTTCCTGGGTCCCATGTCTTCCCTTAAATGTGCAGAGCACATGCTCTAGAAATTCCCTAGGAAGGGGGTATTTGGGAGGTATATATTCTTAGTTTGCATATTTGAAAATGTCTTAGTCTGCCATCACACTTTTTGTGGATTTGGTATAAAACTCTAGATCTAAAATAAGTTTTCTTCTGGTTTTGGAGGCTTTTTGTTTTTCTCATGAGATTTATCCATGTTGCATGTAGCCGTAGTGTGTTCACTTTTACGAACAATTGAAAAACAATCTGGCTCCTTTTGATGGATATTCAGGTGGTTTCCAGCTTGGGGCTGTGGCTTGGAAGGCTGCTGTGAACATTCGTACTGGTATTTCCTGGTGTTCACGTGCAACGGTTATGGAAGATGGGTAATTTCCCCACTGCTCTGCATTGCAGCTCTGTTCTGTGTTAAGTGTTTATATCTGTTTGGGGCTGTTCCTGGGCTCTGTACCATGTTCTGTTGGTTTTTGCTATACCAGAACCACTATATATTATCATCTCTTGAACAAACAAGTAAAACCTGCTGGGGTTGTGATTTGCCGTGGAATCGAATCTCCAGGTCACCTGGAAGATTTTCTTTTGTATATAGTCTTCCCATCTATGAGCATAGCTTCTCTCTCCATTTATTTAGGTTTTACTTAAAGTCTTTCAATAAAATTTAAGAACTTTTTCATAGCAGTTTTACAATCTTTGATAGTTTCATTACAGGGCACTTTAATTGCTGCTGTTGGTTGCTAACGTACTGAAGTGTAGTTGAGTTTCTATATTAACCAGCAGTCTGGTGAGGCTCCATTAATGAGTCAAATGATTTGTCTTTAGGTTTTTTACTTTTTCTAGGAGGACAGTCAAACCAATTGTGAATAATAATGGTATCATTTCTTTTCCTTTCCAATCATATGTCTTTTTTCTTGTCCTCTTTAAGTCACTAGGGCATGAGGGGCTTAATTCTCTTAGAGATTCCTGGTTGAGAAAGATTGGGCTGGAAAATCCTTGAGTACAGTGTGACTAGACTTGCTTATAATGGATATTTTCCCAATCTTAATGAAAAAGCTTTCAGCGTTTCCACACAGAGTATACTATGGGTTTTTTGTAGCTCCTCTTTATTGTGTCAAAAAAATACTTTTGTTCATAATTTGCCAAATGATTTTTTCAATCATAAGTGAATGCTAAATTCTTTCAGTGTCTTTTCTGGGTGTACTTATGTGATATTGACAGAAGAACATGCAACTAAATTGATGAAATAGCTTAGACCTGTGCTGTCTAGTAGTGTAGCCATTATCGAGCACTGGAAATTTACTGTAGTTGTAAGACACATGCTGAATTTTGAAGTCTTAACATGAGAACAAGGAATGCAAAATATCACAATAATTTTTAAATCAATTACATGTTGAAATGATAATGTTTTTGATATATTTGGTTAGATAAAACATATTAATTCACCTTTTTCTTTTTACTTGTTTAATGTGGCCACTAGGAAATGTTAAATTAATATGCAACTCACAGTATTTGGGGCAGTGCTGGTCTAGACAGACCAGTGTATGTGTGCAAATTTAGTTCATAATAACGGCTAAAATTTATTAAGTTAGTCTGCACTGTTTTAAGTACTTTTACTATAGCCCTACGAGGTGGGAAAGTGTTCTCCATTTCCTAGATGATAAAACCATCAGAGATGGAGAAGGGAAGCAATTTGGATACAAATAGCTAGGAAGTGGTGGAGCCAGGAATGAAACCCAAGCAGTTGAATCTTGGGCCTGTGATTTTAATCTCTACTTTGTCCTGGTAATGGTGACACTTCAGATCAGTGGGAAAAGACTGTCCTTTTCGTTAAATGTTGATGACAATTGACTATCCATTCAAAAAAAAGTTATATCCCTATGTCATTCTATACTTTAAAAAGCAAAACAAGACACAACAAATTTCTAATGGAGTATAGATCGAAGTATACAAAAATATTAATTTTAGAGTGAATATTTTTACAGTTTTATTGAGAGGGGGCACTACTTCCTAAGCAGGTAACAAAACCCAGAAGTTGTACAAGAAAGAAAAACCTACAGCTTTGACTACATGTCACTGAATTTTTGTGTGACAGAAGCGTTCATAAATAAAGTTAAGCCAGCAGTATGGTTGGAGAAAATATTGACAACAAATAGAAGTAAAGACTTACTATCCAACATATATGTAGAGCATCAACAGACCAATAAAAAGAGAAACAACAGAAAAGAGGGATAAAGGATACAAACAAATCACAAAGAAACATATATAGCAATAAACATAAATGTATTCAGTATTCATAATAAATAGAGGAACACAAATGAAAGCCATCAAATCAGCAGGGTGTACAAAGTATTGAAGTTTTTGGGAAATGGGACATTCTTGTAGTTCTGGGTGGGGTGGGGGTAATTGGTGCAGCCTTCCGTCAGGCAATTTGATGCTAGCTGGTCAAGTTCACACTGCTCATATGTGCACCCAGTGCCCACTGCTGCAGCAGGGACAGTCCAAGGGGGCCTGGAAAAGTGGGAGGTACCAGAGAGTAAGGAGGCACCAGAACTGCTTGAGCCAATGAGAAGAAGCGCCCAACTGCTGGCCGACACTAAAATTAGTGGCAAAAAAGTTAAGTTCAGAAACATGATATTTGCTTAGTCTCAGAGTATCTCCCCACAAGGCACTTACAATTGGCAAAGGAATAATGGTAACTTTACAGCGGAGAAACCGGGTAGACGCACGCTTCCGGTGTTTGAGACTGATGTCACTGATGATAAGGATCTCTGGCATCCCGGACCTGGGCATGATGCCCAAGGAGAGCACAGTGCAGCTTCTCGGGCTGTTCTTATAATGCATGACTTCAGTCTGGTCCGGAGAGAACCTCCAGCAAACCCAGACTAGGGACCTTCTACCAGATAACTGGCCACACTCTGCAGGAGTATCCAGAGAGACTGAGGGGCCGACAGGTCGGACGTGACCAGGAGGCGTGACAACAGAATGCCCCTGGTCTCCTGGATTGGGCTCTGGGCCAGAGGTAGGACGTCAGCGAGAACAGTGGTGAACATCTGACTAGTCACTAGCCTTGTGTCTGTGTTCACTTCCTGGTTTCAGTCGTTGTTCTGTGGTCATCTAAGATGTCGTTAGGTAAGGACAAAGGGTGTGTGGAAACTCTGTGTCCTTGCAACTTTTCTCAAAGTCTAAAGTGGCTCAAAAAGTTAAAAATACATATTTGTACCATGTGACTCAGTAATTCAGCTTTCCTTATTTCTTCTTCAGACGCACGTGCACATGTACAGAAAGATACATTGTAACATAAGTTGTGGAGGCAAAATATTGGAAGCAGCTGAAATGTTCCTCAGGAAATCCCCAAGTGTGGCACCCATGTTATTGTAGGGGGCACCCACTGAAAAAACTTGAGGTAGCTCAGTAGGCCCTGATGTAGAAAAATCTCTAAGACTTTCTAATTCAAAAAAGTAAGTTGTAGAACAGTACATGTTGTTTAATCTTTGTTGTGTAGAAAAAAAAAACCACTGTAAGCTCCACATGTATATGTTTGTTACTTGCAAAGGACAAGGTCTGGAATAACAGTGTCGAAGTGTTCAGAGTGAGCTCCTCTGAGCAGGTTGATAGTTTTGGGAGGTGGTGATAAAAGGGGACTTCTATTTTTTATATTCTGTATACTCTGCACCCCACCCTACCCCACCCCACAAGAGGGGGAGTGCCGTAAGTGTGCATTTCTTCTATAAAGCAAAAAGGAGAAGCAAGGATGGTATTATTTTGGTTTCAGTGAGATAAATTCTCTTTGGTGTTCTGAAAAAACATCTCTCAGGGATCATTTAATACCTGTGCTTTAACAAGGAGCTTACTTTGATAAATTCTAAAATGACTGGAATTTAGCCTGTGGGAAAACTTTCTTGCTGGTTCACATTTGTGGTCCTTAAACTCACTTCAGTAGAGAGGAGCTTGTTTTTAGGGCGATTTCAGAGTTCAGGGAAATCATACTTGAAGACCTGCAAGCTGCGTGTATGTGTTTGGTTGCCGGGGTCCGAGTCTGGTCCATCTTGTGCTGCAAGCTGAGGCAGCACGATGGCAGACACATAGAGGGGGCCCTTGCTGGTGGGGAGGGGCAGCTTGCCTCAGCGGGAAGAACTTCAACAGGCTAGTGATGGCAGGTTCTGGTTTGTGTGGCCACTGCCACCCTTCAGGAACATGTCCTAAGCTTGCTTCAGCAGTGAGGATGTTGTTTTGATGCTCCAGAGACTCTGTTTCTGTGAAAGTACTTTGCAAACTGATACATGCTTTTAAAAATTACCTGGTTGATGATCAGACAGTAGCATCTGTCCTCTCGTTAGTGTAACAGGCCTCACCAGGCTCTCTAACATTAGTGTGGTGACCTATTTCTAAGGCCTTCCCATCCTTTTATCTATGATTCCTAATTTACTAGGTTTCCTTTGGATGGAAACTTTTTTCCAAGTAGGTTTCCTGGCTGAGAAGAGAATGTGCAGTCCAGCCAACACAAATATTTGTGCTGTGACTTTTGGCATAGCATCATTTTCAAAAAGATGAGATTAACTCGAGCTGAGGGTTTGGTGGCGGAAAGTTAGGGTAAGGGCTGGATCCCTGGAAGGATGAAACATTGTTATGTGCATGCAGAAGTGTAGGGAGGTACCTGTGCACAGTGGGCTTCTCGTGGGGTGTTGGCAGTAGACAAGGTTGGGGAGCACCAAGTCTCGAGGGGCCTCTTCTGCTGGGCACCTCTATCCAAAGACGTCCTTCCTCTCCCAGACCGAGCTTACTCATTCTGAAAGGTGACATCTAGTTTCTCCGAGATCGTGGCCACAGTGGGGGATTTGACTCTCCCCAGATAGCCCTCTAAATGCCAGATAATGCCACTAAGCCAGTGGATTTTCCCAAGGGTCACTCCCCCATTCCTTCAGCCCTTCTCCAACACCAACACTCTCACCACCTTGCCCAGGGGCTGATTTTGGGTTTCATCCTCTGGGAGCCTGGGCCTTCCCAGCCCAGTCCTTAGCATGCTGTATAGCAATTTATACCACGGCCGCCAGCACCTGTGCCCTCCACTAACTGCCGTGGTTTGAGGGTGGGCACCGTGCTCTCCATCTCGGTGGCCCATCACCTGGTCCCTGTGCCTGGCCCAGTTCGGCAGACACTGGTGGAACTGAACGTGCAGTAAGAACACAGATCTCTTTCGCACAAATGAAGAGATCCAGGCTATACGTTTTTTGTTTGTTTGTTTTGTATTACAAGTAATGGGTGTATGACCAGTTAGAAAACTGGGGGGGCAGGTTTTCTAAGTGTATTGGACTCTTTTGGGTTGAAAGTAAGCAACCACTCAGCTCCCCAGAAGATGAAGTCTGGTCCTAGAAGACCCCGGGAAGTGGGTGGGTCGTCCCTTGGGTGTGGGGCAGATGCTCAGGGCTCTTCATGGAGAGGCCGCCTGACGGGGTCCCGTGGATGTTGCATGGTTGCTTTTGTTGGTCCTACATGGTGAGAACAGCAGTAGGTAGGAGGTTCAGAGAAGAGTTATGAAGGTATCCCACACACCATGAAACTTTAGAAAAATCTGTATTCTTCAGTTTCTTTTTTTTTTGAGAAGTACGTGAGGTTCGGATTTCAACTTCTCAGCAATGCCTGTGCCACCACCTCATTTAATACTTTAATACCCCACCACACTCCTGATTTCCTTCTTTTTCCCTTTGCATTTATCACCTTCTAACGTGCTTTTTAATTTACCTGTTGATTGTGCATATTGTCTTTTGTCTTTGTCAACTTGTAAAATATAAGGGCCTGTTAGCTGTTACCTGTTCCGACAAATTAGCCAGAGTATGGACAAAGGGCAAACAGATTTTAATACTAGCCAAGCCCTTTCAGCCAGCAGGTTCTGGTGAATACCACCAGAGCAGGGCACTAGGTAGAACACGAATTTCCTTTTTTCCCCCATATACATCAAAAGGTAGTTTAAATTCATTGACAAAATGACTGATTTTAAACCTTTTATCAATCTCTTTCTATAGCCAGTAGAGGGCAGCACAGATGGAATTTACCACACAATATTTTTAACTTAGACTTTAACCTCTTATTCTGAAATAATTTCAAACTTAGAGGACAGTTGCAGAAATAATACAAAACCCAGCACCAAGGTGCTGATGGTAGCACAACATTGTGAATGCAGTTAACAGCACTGAAATATATATCTGATTATGATTAAAAAGGGAAATGTTAAATTGTATATCTGGTAACATAATAAAATTTAAAAACAAATCCATGGAACTATACTACGCAAACAGTGAACACTAAGTTAAACCAAAGACTTTAATTAATAGTACAATTATAAAAATGTGCTATCATCAGTTGTAACAAATGTTCCACACCAAAGCAAAGTGTTAGTGGTGGGGTAGTATATGGGAGTCCTGTATTTTATACATGATTGTTCTGTAAACCCACAATTTCTCTAATAAAGAAAAAGAAAACATACAGGAAACTCCACCATATCCCCCCATACCCAGATCCACCAATTTTAACATTTTGCCACATTTGCCATATCGTCTGTCTGTCTGCTGAACACTTAAGAGTGGGTTGCACACATCACTCTCCTTGAACACATAATACATCTGTGTATATTTCCTAAGAACAAGGATGTTCACTTACGTAATACCTTAAGGGCAGACTTTTAACTTTGCTTTAAAGGACATTTAAAAGGACTGTGGCACTCACTTCCTGGTCGAGTTTGAAGTTCACTTCTCCCTTGTGAGTCTTACTCTTTCGTCTCTGTCTTTATGGAGGATGATGCTTCTGTTTACTTTCAGTGTCATGAATATGTCAAATTCAGATTTTCTAAACTGTATGTGACATTCTCGCATGTCTGCTAAGGTGAGGTTGGAGGCCTGTGGGGATCTGGTCCAGTGTCCCCAGAGAGTGGCCAGTGCTTTGGTCAGGTTGCTCCGGACACCCGCTGCCCTTGTCCCAGAGACTGCGTGTCTGCAGCTGCAGTCCCCTGAGCATCTGATCCATGCTGCAGACCCCCTTCTCGGGAGGAATGCACATAAACTCAAAACCATACAATTTTTCAGTTTTAATGCATTGACAATGGATTTTCCACATAGAAAATAAGGTCAGTCTTTGTGAATAATTATGCATTTCTTATCATTATGTTTTTTCCTGCAAAATTAACAGCCTCTTCTTGGAAAAAGTTGAATTCAAATTGTATACATTTTGTGTCTAAAACTAAAGGGCATGTTTCTTCCCCTCTTGGCATTTAATTGATTTTGGCTTTTTCTTTTGAAAATAAAAATGTTACAATTTTTGATTCACAAAGGTACATACTGGCAAATGTAATTGGAAGCCCCATAGCTTGCCTTGCTAGGTGCTAGGTAGGTGAATGTCAAGGAATGGCAACATTCTCTGAATTCTTCATTTGAATTTTTTATGACATATTACACATTTCCTTTGCCCTCAAGTTATTTTTTGCAAGGTCTAATCAATGCTATCTGTGTCTGTGAGGAAGAAAATTACAAATCTACGTCTTAATTTTCAGGTAACTCAAGCAAAAGTAACCTTCAAGAGAGGTTTGCACTGTTCCCAGGTGTCTGTGGGTTTCTGCCTGCGAAGGGCACTTCCAGGCTTTTTAGGACACTCGAATGATTGTCTGCCCCCTGCTCTTCACCCCGTGGCAGCTTGTCAAGAAAGATATCAGCCCACGAAGGCAGAGGCCACCAAGAAGCAAAATGGCTTACCCCCAAATCCCAGAAAGGCTACAGGACACCAGGGACCTCTCAGATTGGAGTTACGGAGTGAGGCTAAAAACTGGAGGATGGGTTAAAAGTATTCAAGGTGGATAGTCAGGACTCCCAGATCTTCTTCCCATCTCTTGCAGCAAGGCAAGTTCTTTTCCACTTTTGGTAAAGCATGAAGGCTTAGTTTGGAAGAGGGCTGTGAAGGCAGAGAGAGTGGAAGTCTCCATACTACCTATGAGGTCCCTGTCCTTCTTCCCCCTGCCTAGCTCCCCACATGCTGGTGGCCAGGGGTATAGCCCACACAGCCCCAGTAGAAGATTGGAGAGAATACTTCTTGGGGTCACTTGACCAAGAAAAGGGAGCCTGTGGAGTCTTAGATGTGGGGGTCTCTCCATGTTGCTGCTTTGTTATATGACAGTGACACCCACCAATTGGTAGGCCGGGTCAGGCACACACAGCTTCTAGTGAGTGGTCAGTGCCTCACTCTGTGTGTGAAGCAGCAGCCTGTTTTTACTCGACATTGGAGGGAGCCCTCAACATGGACAAGAAAGCAAAGCAAAGAGAAGAAACAGAGGAACCAGATCGTTAAAGATATGAAAGAAAACTTAAAGCTACATACTTAAGAGCCTCAGGTATTATATTCACTAAACAAAAAAGAGTATTAAGAGAGTGAGTGAGTTTTTGCAAATGAAAAGCAACAGAAGTAAAACAATCAGTAGAAAGATTGGCAGATGAAGTAGAGAATATTTCCTAGAAAGCAGCTCAAAAAGGGGATGAAAAGTAGGAGAGAAAAGGTAAGAGAAATTAAGGATCCATAAGTGGAGCTCCAATGTCTAGCTAATGAAAAGAGAAAACTGAAAAAAGCATAGGACACTATTAAAGAATGTAAAACTTTGGAACTGGGGCCTTTGGAGTAGCTAACATAATACATGAAAAAGGACTCACTTATATACAACTTATGAAATTTCACAGCACTAGAGTAGAAATAAGATCCTAACAGCTTTCTAGGAGGCAGGGAAGACTAAAGAATGGGAATCAGAATCACACCAGAACTAATAGCAATACGGACACCTTCACCATTCAGAGGGAAAAGGATTTCATCGTAGACTTTTATATCCAGCCAAATTGTCAGTCAAGTGTAAAGAGAAAAAAGGTATTTTGGAGACATACAAAATTCCCCCAAACAACAACCCCCACCCCCCTTATCCTTTCTGTGAGAAAAGGATGAGAGGATGTGCTCCACTAAAATGTGCAAGTGGTCCACGGAAGAAGAAAAATGGGATTAAAGAAACAGGATCCTGTGTGGGGACCTGGCACGGGCATTCCTGGGAAGACACTGTGAAAGCTGGCCTCAGGGATCTCATGGGGGGCTGTGAGTGTGCCTTGGTGGTTGTAGCCATGTAGGGGGCTCTGGTGGCCGCAGCCCCATGAGAGGCTCGTGGGGGTTTGTGAGTGCACTGTGTTGGCTGCAGCCTTGTGGGGATCTCATGGGGGGCTGTGAGTGCGCTGTGGTGGCCGCAGCCCCCCGGGGGGCTTGTGGTGGGCTGTGAGTGCGCCATGGTGGCCACAGCCCTGTAGAGGGGCTCGTGGTGGGCTGTGAGTGTGCCATGGTGGCCACAGCTGCTGCAGGGCACAGATGTGCTGCCTGGGGTGTGTTTTCTGGGAAGCCTATGGCTCAGAGCATATCAGCTCCATTCTTCTCCTTGCCCAGGCCAGAGAGTTTGAAGTCGTCCTTGATGTCCCTCTTTCATACGTCTTGGAAATCCACCAGCAAGTCCTTGGCTCTTCCTTAAAAACAAATGGTCACTCACTATGGAAGCCTCCCCTCACCTGGATGGCCGTCAGCTGGGCTCTGGCCCTTACCCCCTAGCAGCGAGCGTGGTGCTGTTACCCAGGAGGGCAGAGAAGCCTGGTACTGGCTTCCCATCGCACCCACGGTAGACACTCGATTCCTTAAAATCGCCTCTCAGGCCCTGATCAGGCCTCCCCTCTCTAGCCTCCCCCTGCCCCAACTGCTGGCCCCTTGTTCTTGGAGAGGCCTTCCCTGACGGTGCATCTGCCCCTTGCCCCAGCACTGTGCATTTTACTGATTTGCTTGCTTGCCCCCCCCATCTCTGCATGGAGTAGAAACTCGGCGAGGGCAGGCATTTTTGTCTGTTTACTTCACTGGTGTAGCGCCTGTGCCTGGCCCTGCGTGCTGAATGCATGTTTGTTGAGTGAACTGAATTGAGGTTTGAGAGACTAGATTTGATTATAACAAAATGAAAACTTTTGTATGCAAAAAGATACCACAATTAAAGTTAAAATCAAATAACAGATTGTGATAAAATAATTGCAACATGTAATACAGAGGATCAGTAATCTACAAATCGATAAGAAAAAAGATAGCTGCTAGAAGAGTGAGCAAAGGATGTGGACAGGCCATTCCCAGAAGAGGGAATACCTCCAATTTATGACAAGGTCATCTGCGTCACTGTTAATCAGATGGTCAACGCAAACTGGAAACAACAAGAAGTCATCATATTTTGCCTGTCGTTCTGGCAGGCATTAAGTTTGATACCTCCTGGGTTTGGGGGGCTGGAGGGAGGTGGCAGGCACTTCGGCAGTGTCCACTAAAGCTGGAAGTGTCCGGATGCGGTGACCCAGCAGTTCTGCCTTTGGGTGTCTGCTCCAGAGCAGCGCTCTCCCATTTGACAGCAGGTGGAAAGTGGAAGTGACCTATCTTCTTAAAGTTTGGATCAACATCAGAGAATCAGACATGGCGTCAGAAGATGGGAAGTGCTGATTTGGGCATCACTAAACTCGCAGGGTTTGAAATGGAGTGGAATGGACTTACACTGGGCTTCCTTGTTGATGGAGGGTAGAAAGGAGAAGGCGTAACTTGTTTTTCACATACTAAACCAAAGGATAGAAGGTTGGTTTTTTATTAGTTGATTCTCAAAAAAAAGTATTTTAAATACACACACACACACACACACACACACACACACACACACATTTAATCTGTGTAACTATTACTAGGCAAGATGGAAAAGGGCTCTGCCCTGTGGTGCATCAGCACCTATGGTCGCCTTTAGGTTACGGCTGGAGACCCTGAAGTCTCGCTGTCATCCTGTTTCTAACTCTGTGATGAGGACCAGGCCACGGGACGGCAGGTCCAGGACCCCCACCCCCCACGGAAAGTGCAGATGTCCGTGTGGCCGACGGGACCCGGCAGGGAAGAGGGAGTTGGGGTCCAGCAGTGAGTGCTGCAGCAGCCGTGTGGTTGGATCCAGACGTTGGACTTTGGCCAAGCCCTGTA
Organism: Bradypus variegatus; assembly: GCA_004027775.1. Taxonomy (NCBI): domain Eukaryota; kingdom Metazoa; phylum Chordata; class Mammalia; order Pilosa; family Bradypodidae; genus Bradypus; species Bradypus variegatus. Next base: position 16,923 of record PVKY010000159.1, read on the forward strand.
ACTCTCGGGATCTCAGTGTCCTTGTCTGTGAATTAGGGGGAAGACAGCACTCACCTGCAGGAGGAGATGGGTCAGGCCACGACGGGCCAGGTCAGAGGACCCTCAGCTACGTGACCTCCAGTGCCGCAGCATTAGGCACATTTGTTCTTTTATTTGTCATTTGCCAAGTGTAAATATCTGAGTGCAGAACCCGTTAGCCTGTTCATGGGAAATTATATCTGCATCAAGCAACTCTACTCCTAAGAATTTTTGCTAAGGAAGTAATTAAAGAGATATGCATGCACAGGGGTGTTTATTGCAGTGCTGACAGTGCAGAAAAATTGGAAACCATTGAAAAGTCTTGAATTAGGGGACTGGTTAAATATTACTTCCATATGGTGAAATACTAAAAGCGTGATTGGTGTCCATTTACAGTTGTGGAAAAAGTTAGTAAAAATAGTTGGTTATAAAGCAGCATGTAAAATATACAATTTTAGTTGTAAACAAATATATATACAGAACGCAAACACACACAAAGGGATTATGCTGAAACATGAGCAAGTCTGGCAGGCTGAACCCCCAAATGTCATCATTAGTTATCTCCGGATGGTGAGATTAAGTTTTTTTCTTACAATTGTTTCCCAAGTTGGAACACTGGCCATGTATCATGAATATGATAAGAGTATACTGAAAAACATTTTGGTGTAGAAACTTAGAGATCAGAATAGGACTAGCATTATGTTTCTATTGGGAATTTTGCCCTTAGATATTTTTTGTCTTTGCAACCTGCCTTCTGCTTTTCGCCTGTGACCTCATAACGTGCTGCCATGATTAAGAGCTCTTAGTCACTCTCTTGGGAAACACACTCTCATCCCCGCGAGACAGCCAGGGGTGTCGGCGAGCCCTGCCGAGAAGGTGCTGGGAGGAGAGCGGAAGGCCGCCGCCAGTAGCCGGATCCGGCAGGACAGATCCGGCAGGACAGATCCGGCAGGACAGAGGCAGCGGCTCTTGCGGCGTCCTCCAAGGCCGCCCTTGGGGGGAGACAGCCCGGCCGGGCTCAGGAACTGGGTGGTGGCCGTGGCCGTGGCCCGGGAGTGCCGCCGGCGAGTCCTGCCAGGGCAGGAGGCTGCGCAGAGCCGACAGGAGGCTTGGCTGGGGCTCAGTTCCCTCTGCAGGACTGAACCCCGCCGCCGAGCAGGATGGTTCTGAAAAGCGAGGAGCAGGGGGGTAAGGCCGAGGCACAGGCGGAGGTGGCTCGGGCTGGGCAGTGGGGTTCTCTCTGGTAATCCGCGGACTCCTGTGAGGACGTCTTACAGGGCCTTTTGGGGGAGGAGTTAAGGACCGACCCAGACTCTGGTTTTGATCTTGCTGTTTTCAGGAGAAGGACGTGACCGTGCGTTAGTGGTTAAGAGGCTGAGGCTCTCGTTGACGGGGTGGGGGTGGGGGGTGGCTGGCGGCGGCATAACTCTGCGTTTTAAACCAAAGGAGTTTTTGTCCCCCCACAGTCTTTGTCTTTGGTGGGGCCTGGCACTCCTTGGTGACTGTGTCTGTGTGTCCTTCTGAGCAGGCGCGGGCTGAGTCTGAGGAACTGTCAGTCAGAGGCCCTGAGAGTTGGCAAGGACTCTCAGGGTGACTCCAGCCCTCACAAGTAGACATGAGAGACTAGCACCAAGTTCAGGATAAATAACACTCGTCTTTATTTTATCAGATAAAGTGTGACAAAGAGAAAATGCGTAGTTTTGGTTTTCCTCTCTGGTTACCACTGTTTGAACCTTGTGGAGTCAATGGACATCTTCCACCTTTGTCACAGCCACACCATAAGCACTGAGGCCACAAGTCATGGGACTGTGGGCTCTGGGCTTCTGAATCCCAGAATCCCTGCAGGAGGACTGTGTCTGACAACACCTAGGTTAGGGCTTTCAAACGCGCCCAGCTCAGAGGAGTACTGTGTGTGGATGTGGGTGCGTTTTATTGTGATGCCTTCATCAAATGGCAGAGTTTTGATGCTGTCAGACAAAACAGCAAAATGTGTACTGGTCTGTAGCTAGAAATGAATGATGTGAATACATTTGAAATAAATCTTAGTAAATATTAAGCTGCACTTTGAAGTGGGTTTTGTGAAAACCATAATACACCTCAGTGGTTCTTTTTATGCTTTTCCTTATCTGGTTCCTTGTAAAGCACATATTTTGGAGTTTCATGAACTCTGTGCCAGTTATCCTGGAGAATATCCATGGGGTGGCTTGGAGAGCTGTATCTCCTGGGAAAGACTTTGGGAGAGACGGACATATGGGTGCTTGTCGTGTAAGGAGAGGCAATTCCTGGTAATGGTTGAACTGCCCACTCGGGAGGTTTCTTATCTGAAAGGTGAGACCACACTTGCCAAGGTCTCCAGTTCAAGGGGATGTGGGAGTAGAAGGCGACACTGCTGGGACAGGTGGTGTGAGCCAGGCCTGGCCCAGGCTGGGTGGGTTTCCTTGGCCACTGGACCACAATCACTCCCACGTAGCCCCACCGAGGCCAGGCTAGGAGCCACTGTGGGGCCCACGCCTGAGGGGTCTGCTCTAGCTTTCCCGGAGGCAGTGAAATCATCATGAGCTGCCGTCCTGTGTGCACTGGATCAGATGGTGGTGGTGCTGGAGGGCAGGGCACAGTTTTAGAGATCAGAAATAGAAGTAACGCGCAACTTTGCTTTGAATAAGTCACCTTAAAGAGCCGGTGTTCTTTCCCTTCCCCAGGAAAGTTCTTCCACGTTAGATGTTTGGGGCAGTACAGAGGGCGGTGGTGCCTGTTACCCGCTGCCCGTGCTGGGGCCCCAGTGTCGTGACGAGATGCAGAAACAGCAGTTGGGCAGCTGTGAAAGTGAAGGAAACAGAGTTCCCGCTGACAGTTCCCCAACATCCCAGGGGAGGGGAGACATCAGGTGTCAGCATTAAGCTTCCAACAGAGCTGCTTTTACTAGATTTGTTACCCGAAGAACACGCCTCATAAAGGGTCAGTGGGGACTTGAAAATCTTCTTGAATGTAGTCAGATCCTTTCCTGCTGCTCTAATCTCGGATCCACAACCGGTGAGATAAAAGTGTTGATTTTGGCCCCCACCCTTACCTGGCACATAGGGCCATCACCTTCTCCTCCAGTATTGTGTATGTTATGTTTAAGCCTGAATTAACCAGTGTGACTAATGGGCATGGTTTCTGTAACAGACATTAATTGGTCTGTTAGCTGTTTAGTTTTATCTTTTTAATGTTTAGTCCCGCTTAATTTGCCTTTGAGCCCTTTCTCGGGAAGTGGGATCTAGACTCCTTGGTATGGGACAAGAGGCCCTTCCCAGGCAGCCACCAAGCTCACTCTCTGGTTCCCACCCAGCCCTGGACACACCTGGGCCTGGTCCCCGATCCTCTGCTGGCCTCCACTCCTCGCTTGCTGTGTTGCACCCTCTCTGCTTGGAATCCGTTTGGGGGTCCATTCATCCTTCCCGCTCTCACCCGAGGCTCCTCCTGGTCCTCCACGTGTGCTCCGACTGTGTGGTCGCCCGTCTGCATCCACGCTTTCTTCCCTCCAAGCCCTCTCATCCCTGGCAGAGAAGGGCAGCTCCAGGTACCCCTGGGCAGGTGGCAGGTGCCCAGTGCATGCTGGGCTGAAGTGAGCCTGTGTGTTTCAGTACGAGCAAATGAAGAGCTATGGACTCAGCTGGGAGCCCCTAGTTTGGGTGGCCCCTTTGGTAGCAGCTTACCTCAGGTGGATTACTTGTACCCATGAGCCCTGGAGCTCGCCTCTGAATTGGGTATGTAGGTCATTGCCAGGAAGCATGCAGGGTTCGTGGCTGGACTCTGATATGTAAAGTTCAAATAAAAATGGAAGTGAAAAAGAATTTTAAGCCATGAGACATATGTGGGTATAAAGTGGTATTATTTATAGGAAAATATGCCAAATAGGATGCAGTGTAGTGCTTCTGCACCAGGACATGGACTTTGCAGGTTGTGCCTAGAACGTTATCCCTGATGTCAACTTAGTGCACTGTCCTGTTCTGTTCATGCATTCCATGTGCTCTCGCTGACCTCGCGCTGGCCTTGCACCAGCCCGGTCGCGTAGGTTGAGGTGTCAACAGGAAAGCCTAAGGGACTGTCACTTTAGATTAACTTCCCCACCAGTATTTCTCCATTCTTATGGATCAAGTTTGTATTTTTCAGAATCAAAATCAGTTGTGTCTTTATTTTAAGGAAGAGCATGTTTGGGATCATACAGCACACATCCTGGCAGGGAACCTGTATCACCACCTGCTGGGCCCATTTGGAAGGGGACATGCTGTGGTCTGAAATTCACAGGGTTTCCTGTGGGCACCCCAGAGCTGAGAGCTCATGGTGCTGTACGGAGGGTCAGAATTGCCCTTTCTTCTTGGAGAACGCCAAGAGAGGTGAGGTTTTGGTTTCTGCTGCTTTGCAAAAGGTCAGCTTTTGCCCTTGACCCTGAGACTTTGTGTACCCCACCAAGTTTTCTCTCTTGCTGTGGAATAGAGAGGTTAGGGCTGGCGATGGGTGGTCAGGATGTGGAGTCCAGTTAGGCAGGACGGAATTTCCAAAGAAGCCAGCTTGGGTGGAAAGAAAAGGCAGGTCCCGGCAGTCCCAGGCCTGGGCTCCCGCCACCCCACGGAGTGGCCAGCTGGGGCCAGGACGGGCAGGGCAGGCTGGGATGGTCCCTTGGCCTTCACTCCAAGCCTGATGCCTCCGAGGGTTAGCTGCAGTGCATCTGTGACGGGGGCTGGCGAGCCTGTTGGGGTGGGGAGGCAGCAGGCCTGGCAATGCCCTCGGTGCCTCCCGAGGCTCTCAGGCCTTCCCCGGGCCCAGGCAGCTCTGACGTCTGGCTCTGGGGACCAGTTTTCCTACTCTGACATTAGCATAGAAACTCTCTTAAGATGTTCAGGTCCCTCCCAGAGCAGTAACCGATGCCAGTTTCTGCTTCTTGGAAGAAGCATTTTATGCTTCTGGCTTTTACTAAAGAATAATTAGGCATTTTTTTAGGTATAAGGAAAGGAGTAAAATTGCAGACATCTGTAGACATCAGTTTTCATGTGACATAAAAGGGTGAGCTGGAGAACCGGGGGACCGGCTTAGAAGCTTCGTGGTGATTGTTTGTGAGGCCGCCATGGGCAGCTCATTTGGGGTTCTGGGTTGTCTCGTGTGCAGAGGGCTGCTGAGGAGCAGGGTGGATTAGCAGGTTTGAGATGCTGATGAATCGAAGGCCAGTTTATCCCTTGCATCTCATTTCCACTGCACAGGTTGTCAAAGGAATAATTGATGCAGAGTCCCCTTGCACACTTGTTACTGCCTTGTCACTACCTCCAGTTCTGGCTGTCCTTGTGCCTGAGACGGAACACTAGGGAGAGGGAGAAGTCAACAGTGGCGTTTGGGGAATTGCCATCTGGTGAGCGTGGTTGGAGCTGTGATCTACCAGGGGTCAGGAAACACTGACTCTCTACTACCACTTCTGAACCCAGCAAATGTCAGGGCAGCCAACAAATGTCTTGTGTTCTTCTGTTTTCCTTCCCCACCACTTAAAAGCTTCCAGGCTCTTTCCTTTCTGGCAGCTCCTCATTGGCGCTTCCCTACACGTCCTAAAATGCATCTTTATCTCACCTCCCACACAAAAACAGTATAGAGAACAAACAACTATATGATGGTAATGTGATCAATTGATTATATACTTTGGATGATTGTATGGTATGTGAATAAATCATAATAAAAAATAGTACAAGTATAAAAAAAGAAAACAACAGTATAGAATCCAATTTCTTAGTGCCAAGTTAAAGTCACCACAGTCTGACCTCAGGCTGCTTCTCCAGACATTGCCAGTTTGTCCCACCCTTTGCATGTTAGCTGGGCGCCCCTTTTGGGCCCTCACCTTGAAGGTCCAGCACCCCCAGCTCCATGCGGGGCCTTCCCAGCTGACCTGGCCACCCCATCTTCTCTGTCTCCCACCCCACACGCCTTGTCAGCACCAGTTCTTGGGCACTTATCTGCTGCTTGGTTCTTTTTTGTTCTTTACAAGAAATAGTAAATCGTAAGCTCTTTGGGACCCAGAGCCACGTCACACTCATCTTTGTATCTTCCACAGTAACAAACAGGGTGCCTTGCTCATAGGCTGCAAACTTTTTTTTAAAGATTGTCAAATCATATTGTGGGTTTGAGAAAATCATTTTTAAAAAGTTTGATTCTTTCTGTTGATAGACTTCCTGAGATTCCTATTCTGTGAATGGGCTTTTTCTCTGATTAATACTGTGATTTCATAAACTTGATTGTGCAGTAATTTTAGCATCTGTCTTTAGATATTGGGAGGGCCATATTGCAGACTTTTTTATAATTAGATAAGTTGTGGGTTTACAGAACAATCATGCATAGGGTTCTCATATACTACCTTATTATCAATACCTTGCATTAGTGTGGTACCAGTGTTACAATTCATGAAAGAACATTTTTATACTTGTACTATTAACTATTGTCCATTGTTTACAATAGGGTTCATTGTTTGTGTTGTACAGTCCTATGTTTTTTTTTTATTTTATTTTATTCTAGTAACATATATACAACCTAAAATTTCTTCTTCTTACTACATTCACATATATAATTAGGTGCTCTTAATTACATACACAATGCTATGCTACCATCACCACTATCCATTACCAAAACTTTACAGTCTACTCAAGTAGAAACTCTGTACAATTTAAGCATTAACTTCCCATTCCTTACCCTTACCTTGGCCCCTGATAACCTATATTCTAGATTGTGACTCTATGAATTAGCTTATTCTAATTATTTCATATCAGTGAGATCATACAATATTTGTCCTTTGCACCTGGCTTATTTCACTCAATGTGATGTCTTCAAGGTTCATCCATGTTGTTGTATGTATCAGGACTTTGTTCCTTTTTATGACTGAATAGTATTCCATTGTGTATATATACCACACTATTTATCCTTTCATTGGTTGATGAACACTTGGGTTGCTTCCACCTTTTGGCAATTCTGAATAATGCTGCCATGAACATTGGTATGCAAATATCAGTTTGAGTATCTGCTTTCAAATTTTGGGGCTATATACTTAGAAGTGGAATTTCCATGTCATTTGATAATTCTATACCTCACTTTCCGAGGAACTGCCAAACTGCCTTCCACAATGGCTGCAACATTTTACATTCCCATCAGCCAAGAAAGAGTGTTCCTATTTCTTCACATCCTCTCCAACTCGTGTAATTTTCTTTTGTAAATAGTAGCCATTCTAGTGGGTGTGAAATGGTATCTCGTGGTTTTGACTTGTATTTCCCTAATACACTGCAGACTTTTTGATGTGTAGCTTTCTTCTCTAACTTGTTGGCTTCTTACTCCCTGATATCACATTGTTTGTGCTAGAATCTACTGTGTGCTGTCTTTTGCTACTATCTGCCTCCCGCCTGGACTAAAGCTGCAGCCTGCCCAGGTCCCCACGCTGCGGGCCCAGCCGCTGGTCCCACGCTGTCTGCTTAGCAGTGGCTGGTGATGTCAGTGGCTGGGCAGATCAGGACTCGGCCTCACCCAGGAAGTGACAGATCGGGAGTCACCTGTGTGGGCTTTAAATCCGTGGTGCACATGCGTGTGTGTCTGTGTATGGGTAAGCCAGTAATGTTATCTCAAAAAAAAAAAAAAAGAGAGCCCTTAGGACTGTATAGCCCTATGAGACTATTTACAGTATAAGATGTTATTACTGAAACAAAGAGCATAATATCATGTATGCTTGAAATCCTGGGGAACAGAACAGTGCATAACCAGATGGCAGGTTGCATGGTACAGGCAAACCTGGGGAAGGCAGCATGTGCTAGAAGGTCTCCAGGTGGTGGCTGATGCAGTGCAACTGAGAGAGGGACAGGGCTAGAGCCGTCGGGAGTCCTCTGTCAAGGGGTGGGCCTGACGGACACAAGGATGTGCTTCTCAGAGGAGGAAGAAGCCGAGAAATGTTGGAAATGGGTAGCTTTGGTGGAACCAGGGAGCAGGGACTCTGAGCCGGGCAGGGACAGGAGGCAGAAGGCCTCCCTGACGAGGGCCAGAAGAGGACAGGCTGCCTCGGAGGATGTCGAATCGGGACTCTCCATTCACATTTTTGTTGAAAATGTGCATTCTCTTGCAGCTTAGGAAACCAAAAATTCATAAATAATTCTAGGGCTTATTTTCCCTGGATTTGGTATGAATCTTTTAAATGACACTAACATAAAATTGGTCACATTATTGTGGTTTCTGAAAAGATAGAGGTTGGCACTTGGAGCCAGAGAACGGGGTCAGGGATGGACATGCTGCCAGATGAGGGAGTCTGTCCACTGTCCCAAGCTGGGCTGGAGCTCCTCTGAGAAGAAACATGATGGGGGGAGCCTCGGGGTCGCATCAACATCGCCAGGGGGTGGGTCTTGCAAATCTAGGGGCATGGCCGTCTAGAAGTGGGGGGTGAGTCCCCTCCCCCCCTGTTTATCTAGAGCGGAGGTTCTCTGGAAAACCAGGGCATTTTAGCCCCATCCCCCCAGGGCACATTTGGCAATGTCTGGGGACATTTTTGGTTGTCACAGCTGGGGTAGGGGTGCTGCTAGCCTCTAGTGGGGCCAGGGAAGCTGCTGAGCATCCTACAGTGCCCAGGACAGCTCCCCACAACAGAATTGCCTGGCCCAGGGTGTCAGTGGGGCTGAGACTGAGAAACCTGACCTAGTGTGTGGTGATTTACTTTTGCCTCCTTGCTTACCTTGCACTTGTTTGAAAAGCCCTGTGTCTCTCCCCTTGTTATCTAAGGCAGTGTTTCTGGTGAGGTCTGCAGGCCAGCTGCCTCAGCCACCTTGTGTTCTGGTTTAATACGGGGGTCGTAGGTGCCCCATATCTGCATGTGACATGTATCCTTGGTGATTCTGGTGCCATCTGACGCTGGAGAGCCTTTGCCCTTGGCTGCAGTGATGTTTCTTATCACCAGTTTTTATCATCCTAAGATCATCTTGCTGAACTCATCCTGACAGAATCTCCTAGAAGGCGATGTTGCAGCTTCCAAGAAAGAAATAAGCCCATTGCCAGCATGGGACCCAGGGTGAAGCTCCTTCAGTCTGGGGCCTCCCACGGAGACGCTTCCCGAGACCCAGCTCTGCCTATCGACACAGTGCGGAGCTGCCGAAGGACCAGGCCCCGTGCACGAGTGTGACAGGGCAGCTCACCATTGGCGTCACCCACCTGCCTTTCTGTCCATTCAGTAAGGAGAGGGCGTCTTCAGGAAGGCTTAGCACCCTCCCAGTGAAAGCAACCATCAGGTTTCTTCTTCAGAGAGGAGGAAAAGCCAGTGCAGCCTGTGAGCAAATCTGCGTCGTGCATCCCCCGCCCCCAGGGGGCTAGTGGGAGGAGCGACGTGTCAGTGCATTCATGGAAACAAGCCTGCCAGGCGCCAGCACACCCTGCCGGTGTCAGCCAGCCTCGCAGCCCCTCGCCACACCAGCCTTCCCACAGGAGCAGCCCCTCTCCACCTGCCGGCCCCCGGCCCAGCTTTTCTCTCCTCCGGCCGCCGCCTTTCCTGGCTGTGCGGGCACACACATGCTGGCTCTCCCCGTAGCTCCCTCCGCCCGGCACTGCGGGGGCCCCCGGGAGATGGGGGCTGTGGCATTGCTGCACGCAGCCGCCATGGCCTCGGAGGAGCGGGGCTGCTGGCGCCCGCGTTCTTGATGCTGCAGCCTGGGCTCACGGGGATGTGCCGGGGTGAGAAGCCAGAGGCAGCAGGTGCCCAGAGCTCGGCGTGAGGTGAGAACGTGGGTCCCTGGCCCGCTTGGCCCCCGGCCTGCCCCTGCACCCAGAAGCCGGCAGCAGGAGCCATGCGTGCAGTGGCGCATCTCGGCATGCCTGCCTTTGGCTCCGCCGCCTTTGCTCTCTCCTCTGAGGGGTTTCCCACCAGCTCTTTTGGAAAGGTGCAGTTCTAGACCTGAGATTTAGGAACAAGCTAAGAAGCATTTTCAGTGCCCGGCCTTGGTGAAGTTAGAAATAGGGTGGCAGAAAGCAGCAGGGCAAAATCAGTGTGATTCTTCACCCCAAGTTTCTACTTTGCCCATTAAGGGCTTTGGAACATTTCCCAGGCATGGGTAGTTCTCTTTCCACAGTTCACAGAGAAAAGGGGTTGGAATTGTACATCTGATTTGATCCGAGGAGTCTGTCCAGCTGTTAGACTGAGGGAGAATGGCCAAGTATGAAGGAGAATTCAGCGTCTTACCAAGGGCTGACTTCTTAACCTGCCTCCCAGCCTCTGTTTTGGACGTGGAATGGGTGAGGGGCACAGCTGTGCCAGCTGGGTCCTGGGGCTGCTGCAGTGTGGGGTGCATCACCGAGCCCTGGCAGAGAGAGGGGTTGTCGGCGGGCCCCCAGGATTGGGTTGGTTGGGGGAATAGGGCCGTCCCGTAGCCTCCCTGGACATGCTCCTTTCCTTGGGAGGCTAGTGGCAGAAAGCGGTTCTTCCTTCCCGAGCAAATTCCAGCTCGGATTTCCATTCCTGTGACCTTTTCAGAAACAGCATTTGGCACCCTGATTTGAAGTGTGAGTGCTAGAAAGAATGCTGCTGGGAGATGGGAAATGCCAGCTAGAATCACATGGCATCTGGGTAGGTTTTAGAAAAGATTATGTTTCTTAAATTGGTTGTTTTCTAGTCTTTAGCTTTTATTGAAAGCTAAATTTTGTTTTTCTAAACCAAACTTTTAGGATAAAATGTGACCTGATTTCCCTTGGGTTAACTGGTTAGATTGCAACATTTTGCAAATGAATTCTCAAATTCCAGGCTTTATTAGATAAAATGTGCTAATTCTCTTCTCCACATAAGATGATAAAATCCTTCCTTTTCTGAGATAGTTTATCACTCTTTTCTATGTCCAGTCTCTTTATTTGGGAAGGGCAGGGCGGGGACACCTGCTGCTTCCATGTGTGAATAGAGGCTGTGATGTGCCCAAGGGCATGAAATTAGTAAGTGGACCCTGACTCAGAACTCCCCTTGCTCATGCCACGGGGCAGGTTCACCTGGATTTAAGCTTTAGTTTTTAGTGAGATGCCTCTAGACTGAGAGCAGGAACTGGGACTTTTCTTAAAAGTACAGAACGTGGTAATAAACTTTTAACATATTTACCTATAGGTTTTGCCTGGAAACCGACTAGAATGGTCTAAATGCGCGTGAGCAGTTTGCTGGCTGTGCCCCTGGTTCCCGCATGAGGTCATGAGGTGTGCTCACTGTGAGCAGATGCAGCCCTGGGAGGGAGGGAGGGAGCGCTCAGGTGCTCTCTTAGGCTGCTAGGTGCTCTACACCGGGAAGTCGAGTTGAGAAATCAGGATATTGGTGATACATCTTACAAAGGATTTTTATGCTTTGAGTTAATAGAAAGGAAGAGGAGTTGGTTTCCACAGTTGGCAGCCCTTCCCGTAAAGGTGTCACGTAAACCCCTCAGCATGTGACTGGCAGCCCGAGTGTCCCCAGGCCTCAGGGACACTTCACCCCCACAAATGGTCCTGTGAACTGTCTGCTCAACTGCGGGTTGCTTCCTTTCCCTTAGGTTTAAGGCTTGCAGCCAACTCCCTTCATCACTACAACTTTTAGTTTTACATATTTTCCCTTCTGTTGCCTTTTACCTGAAAGGTACTCTGAATTTTAGTTGTGCTCTTTTCCCTGTTTTCAAGCTCAGACCCCATGTTTTCTGATGTCAGCATGGAATTGAGAGTTGTGTGAAAGTTGAAGAATTTCTCAATGATGGGGGAAAAAAATTCCCCAACCCAACCCATTGTCCAGTTGTAGTAATGAGCTGCAAGAACTTTATTGTCTTTGAATCCTTGCCTGCTTCTTCTTGTCCGCCACCTTTGGCTGCACTTTTTAGCCATGCCCTACAGTGCTCTCTTATCCCACAATTTTTAATTTACGAGATTCCGTGTCACTCAGGACTATTTGTTTTCCCGCCACAATATAAAGCTGTGATCGTGCACAGAATGCTCTTCAAAGGGAAGCATCCTCTCACTATTTGTTTTGAAGTACAGATGGGTTAAGTGATGTGCCCAGGTCACACAGCTGGTGGGTGTAGAGCAGGGATTAGGACCCAGCATCCAGACAGCTGCCACTTTGTGTGGAGTGGCAGCACCTCGGTCGGTGCCAGAAGTCAGGGTTTGGTGGCCCTGCCATAGACCGGCACTAGGTACAGTGCCCTGTCCTTTGTTAGCATACTCTCCTGAGATTGTCGGTGTGTTTTAGACATTTCCTGTGGACTCTTGGCTCCTACAGAAGGGGCCAGATCTGTCGTCTTCAGCATCGTAGACTCACTGCCTTCTGCGATAAATGTGTGTTGATGGAATCAGCAATAACACAGTCAGAAGGAAACAGTAAAAGGAAGGTTAATTAGAAGAACAGATAGAGGAGAGAAGCTTGGTATTCACTGGGCACCTCCTTGTGCCAGGGTCGCCTCTTTTTTACTTTACGTAATCCTCTGGCAGCACTAACTGTAGCAGACAGTAGTTCCGTTTCACTGGTTAACGAAACTGAGCCCCAGAGAGGACAGGAATTTGTGTGTCTCCAAAGCCTGCATTCTTTCTCGTATATTGAAGAATTATAAGTCCCTGACATTTCCTGGGAGACAAGGTGACTTATATCTGTAAGGCGGTTCATAGTGAGGTGAGCGGCCCTCTTGTTGAGGCTCTAACTAGTAACCCCTACCCAGGGGTGGTCAGTGAGCGCTGGGTGGATGGTTAACCAGCCGTCTGTCTTTGATGCTTGTCTTTGGAGCTTAAGCTTCTTCCTTGGAGAAGCCCTGCCTTTGCTCCAGTTGGCGATTTCCCACATTTACACTCTTGAGACCCAAAGAGCTGTTTGTAAATAGCCAGTTGTTCCTGGCTGCAGTGGCTGGGAGTTTCTGAAGGGGCGTAGGAGAGCCTGTGGCTTTGGTTACTACTGCCGCCTGCAGGGCTGTGTTGTGCCCATTTCCCCTTTTTATAAAATTCCAAGTCTCTGAGGGGGCTGGCATTGTTCAGCAGGAGGGGACCCCCTGGAAGTGGGCCCTGCGGAGGGCTGGGAGGGCCCCGCCTAATGTGTACCTGGAAGTAATCGGGATGCCCTCGGCCTGGGGTGCTTTGGCCTGGTGGGAACTTTGACTCGGTGGTTATCTTTTGTCTGTTTATCTTCTCTAGGAATGGGAGAGTGGAAAGACCTTTCAGGAGGACTCTTGGGCTTACTTCTTAATTATGTTTTTAAATGTCTCCTGCTGTGCACATTTAAATTTGGATCTTTTTGTCTGTTGACAACTCCATGGGCTGAACCCCCAGAATGAAAGGCCGGGGTGGGCTGTAAGAAGGAAGAAAACAGTTAATGATTATAGTGGAAAAAATAAGGAAAACAGTTTGTTTAAAGGCGAGGCAGAGGGCTTTGGCGGCAGGCAGCTGGGTGGCCTCGGAGGGCAGTGTCTTGGTGCCAGGGCCCACCTCGAACACACCTCGAGCACTTACCTTCCCCATTGGGGCTGTGACAGGTGGCCATCCTGGCGGGCAGCCCCTGGGCTTCTGCTGAGCAGAAACTGCTGTCAGAGGAAGGGCTTTTTCGGTTTAACTTACTGGTGGATCCCTGGCTGCGGAGGAGGAAGCGGTCCAGGCAAGGGCCAGCCTGCCCGGTGCTCCCTTGTCCCCTTGCTGGGACCGAGGCCGGGGCCCCTTTAAGCCGCCTCCTTTGTATGCCCAGCCGGTGCACACTGCGGGGTTTCTGTGACTGTTAAAATCTGCAGAGCAACATTTACATGAATAAATAAATAAATAAAAGCTCCCCTCGTGGCTTTTCTATTCACTGCCCAGCACAATGGCCCCTTGTTTTCGGCCCTTGATGCCCTCCCTCGCCTTGGAGCCCTGGAAAGGAATGGTTCAGGGGTCGCTGGTGGACTCCTCCCTGGGACTCGAGCAGGACGCCTTGTAATTAACCTTTGCAGGAATGAATCCCCCAGGCGGTGGAAGCGGGTCGGGGCTGGCCGGGCGGCGGGCGACAGCTCTGTCCGGCTGTCTCCATCACTCTGGACCGGTGGCTGGTGGCTGGGATGGGAGTCTGTGGCCCTCCCCTGTTGCCCTTTAAAGGGGAAAGGGCTTGGCAGATCCCTGGCACCTCAGCCAGCGCAGGACAGACGCTGCCGCAGAGCAGAGAGGCCCTGCGGGTGGTCCTGAGGCCAGGCCCTCCTTCTCAGAGGCCTGAGGACGCAGCCAGGACCTGGACCCAGCCTCATGAGGTTCGGTTCTCGGTGGTGTGGAAGGAAGTGTGTTCTCGGTGGTGTGGAAGGATGCAGGCTCGATTTGAATATTTGGCGTTGCATTAATCAACTTAAGTGGAGGGGAAAATGCAGAAATTAAAATGTCGGATTTTCTTCCTCTCAGAGCAAAATTCCATTAGAAAAATGAGAACTAGGTCTGCTTTTGTAAAATATTCTTGGATGGTTTGTTGGACCACAAGGGAAGCAGCATTGTGACTTCAGCTTACTAAGTAGAGAGTGAAGAAAGAATTTACAGATCCTGCTGTCATCATCAGGGAGACTGGATCAAAATAATTGTGAATAAATGTCTTGCTCGTTCTCTCTGTGAATTGGCTAGAAGCGTCCTGTCTGGCCACTAGGACATATGAGGCCTGTCTCTTCTAAGCCATATGCTAGTGCTTATTTTTCATGTTTAAATTTCACTAGCACATGCAGGTTTGTTTGCTTAAAAGCCAGCGAGCAGGAGTGGAGGCCCGCTCCCTGTGGCAGGCTCTGTCAGCTAACCTCTTCTGGTTTTAGGTCTTGTGGTGGGCACTGCCACATTTGTATTTAGGATTCTGTTATCACTGCTTAGTCTGTCAAAGTCCCAGGTTGTCTCCTACTTTCTCCCCTGATGGATGAGGATGCAGCTCCTCACCTCAGTCCCCACCGTCCCTCTCCCCCTGTCTGTTTTTGATAGTTTTGTCACAATTTTTCATCCTTTTATTTTTGTCTTTGAAACTTCCATAAGTATCTTTAAAGCTTCTCTTTCTTGTTCCATCATTTTTTTAAGCAATTCCCCTGACTCTGTTTCTTCCCAGGACACGTGGGCCCCTGCTTTTCTCTCCACTTTGCCCCCTCCCTTCCACCCACAGAATAGTCAGTGGCTCCTTCATGATGGTCTTTCGTGCTCTGTCTACAGGTTGGTTGTGAGCATTGGGACCCAGTAAACAGACTACTGGGGCACGTGAGGGTGGGCGCACCCGGCGTCAGGTCGAGCAGCCTCTTCTTTCTCACTTTCCACGGGTTCTACAAAATGGTGCCTCTTGTGGCTTTTCTCTGTTTACACCCGGGTTTCCTTTAGTTTTTGCTTTTCCTGTCTCTGGTGACCTTTTTCTTCTTGAGAGAAGGCCGGGTGCTGTGCTCTCATATCACAGAAGTTCCTGAGGGTCTTTCTGTCTGTGCTCCTGTTGAGAATCTGCTGCCTTCTCTTCACTCTTTGCGGGGCCCTTGTTTCGTGTTCTGCTTTGTCCTGGGGTCCTTGTGTCCGTCTGTGGGAGTGCTGTGGTGGTGTTCTCCTGCAGCCCTTGGGTGCATGTCCCTCTCTTCCTGAAGGAATTTCAGAGGGGACGTGGAGATACCCTTCCTGAGTGCTTGTGCGTCCGAAAGGATTCTGGTTTGCCTCCCTGCCTGATTGTGGATCCTTGTGTCAAAATAGTGTTCATTGAGCTCGGGTTTGTTGGGAAGCCCCTGCCCTGCCTCCCAGTGCCACTCATTTGGATGCTAGATCCTTCTTTTCTTGGTGATCTGATTCCCCTCTTCACCCCCATGGAGGTTTTCGGATCTTGTTTAATCCTTGAACTTTTCAATTTTTTAATGAATATTTCTGTGCTTTGTTGCTTAAAAAAGTATTATGCTGAATGAATTGATGGGCACTTTCAATTTCAGGTCTTTTTTTTTTTTTGTTCTTTGCCCAGAGTGCCTCAGTGCCTCAATTTTTTTAATCCTTTATTGATTTTTGTGTGTGTGTTTTTTGAGGGAGTGGCAAAATAGGTTTAATTTCCAAGACTTTACTCTTTTTCTTTAATTGTCCCTTTTTCAGAGTTTCCTGTTCTTTAAAGTTTTTTCTTTCCCGTAATCATCCCTTTGCTGGGGTTGTTTCCTGTCTTGTTCTTTGTCATCCCTGCACTATTTTCCATGGTCCTTGGTTATCTCGGGAGTGTGATGGTGAGGCAGGAGGCAGGTTAGGTGGGGGCTCTGTGGCTGGAGTGGGGCCTGTGAACAGACCGTGAGACTCTGCTTTAGGGGGAGTGGGCAGGAGCCCGCTTTGCTCTAGGGTGACATTGGCCTTCCAGACTTACAGAGGGGGGCTTCACCCTAGCCAACAGCTTCCGTGCTAGTTGCCAGCCCACTAGGTTGGTTCAGTTCCTCTGCTTTTGCCTGGGATAAATACATATTCAGGATCTCTGTGTGTGAGGCACTGAGCCTGGCACCCTAGGGCCACAGTGAGCATGGCACACAGCTTGTCCACCCTCGCAGAGCTCTCCTGGAAGGTTCTGGTACTCTTCCTGTGCTCTCTCTGTTCTGGATGTTTGCTTGAATCTCCCCTGCTGGTGGCCCCTCTTCTGTACTCTTTGATCCTATAGGCTAATGCCTTTTTTATTCCTTTACTGTTTTAAAAATAGTATCTTGGGAGGGAGAGGACTGGAAGCACATTCTGAATTTATAATCCAGCAACTGGGTTGTGACCTTGTAGAAAAGATGTTGAATGAGCACCAACCCAGAATTTTCAGGTGCTTAGATTCTGAAAAGAAAGTGACCACAGAGTGTTTCCAATTTTGAATGATAGTAATTGGTTTCTCAGGCTCTGCAGCAGTCTGGAGATACACATTTTTACATGATGGTTCTATTCTTCATCAACTTGATTTAAGGACCTTGAATTTAGCTTTGCCTCTGCTTGGATAGAGACTCAGTGATGATCTGATTAAACCAGTTCTGTACCCTCAAAGTCAAAGCCTGGTTGCTGCACGCACACACACACGCACACACACACACACACACACACACCCCAGGGAAAAGGACTTGTTACCTCACATTTTCAAAACCATGTTATTTAGAATGAGTTTTTGTCTTCTAGAATGGCAGGAAATTAATTTCTTAAAGGGGTCTTCTAGTCTTATGGACTATGAAGTCCAGAAAAATGGGAAAGAGCGCCTCTAAGCATGTTTTTCTCTGCAATGGGGTGTTTTATCAGTCGAGTGCCTATTCTTTTTCTAACTGCTTTTTTTCTAACTAGGACTAATTCTTTACTCATCTAAATTGTTCCTCAATTCTTAGTTCCGAGGATTATGGTCTCAGAGCTGCCAGCAGGCACAGGGCAGCCTGGCATCTCCAGGGCTCGGGAAGAGGACTGAGTTGGATTCAGCTGGAATCTTCAGCTGTTTTCCAAACTACGGCCTCAGTGCATTGGGCAGGCTGTGAAATCGCTGCAAGGGCCACGCAGAGAGGGCTGAGCGTTTCACACTCAACTGCATTATTTTTGATACCTTTGTGTGGGGTATTGAGTCGGGATATAAAATGCCTTTCTTCCTGTGGATCTTGGAGTAGTTTAGAAGATGCTTTTCTTGAGAAGGCTGGGAAAAAGCTGGTGGAAAAAAGGAAAGATCAGCTTTTCTGACACAGCTGATGAACGCTTGCTGTAGGCTTAATTGTGTTCTGTTGTTTCTACCCTGTTTTGTTTGCTGATGTGACTTTTATGAAATATTTGGGGGAAAGTGACTACTCTGAATGAAGTGGATTGTTTCAGTGCCACAGGTGGAAAGAGAGTCTGTCTTCTAACTGCACTCCCCACAGTGGTTGTCTCCAACTCTGCTGTGTAGGAGAAACGTAATGCGAGCTATAAGTGCAATTTTATTTTCTAGTAGTCCTGGTGAAATCAGTTAATAGAATAGATTTTATTTAACCCAATAATATGTCAAGTTATTTCAATGTGATCAATATAAAATATTATTAAAGAGAGATTTTACAATTTTTTTTTTTTTGGAAGAAGCCTGGTGTGTATTTTAAACTTACAGCACACTTAAATTGGGCTGGTCACCTGCCACACGCATAGTGGTCACTCGTGGCTCGTGGCCACCATGGCAGGCATTGCAGCCCTGATCTGTGCAGGTGCAGCCGGGCTCCTCCCTGGGCACAGGGTGCCATCACTCTGGTCGTGAAGGGAAGGGGGCAACTGTCTCCAGCTTCTGCTAAGGGCCAGTCAGGGTTTGAGGTACTTTCCCCGATTTTGTGTCACCCCCAGCAGCCCCGTGAAGTGGTGATGGTCTCCCCACTTGACTGATGACAACTCTGTGGCCCAGAGAAGTTAAGTGACCTGTCCAAAGCAACCCACTCGGCGTGTGGCAGTTGGAGCTAGGATTCGAGGCCAGGCCTGCCTGGTTCTGGTGCTTTTCCTTCTCATGGAAAGCTTGGCTCCCCGCAGCAGATCCCACAGGGTGTCTTGGTGGGCTTCTGTCCCGAGCCCCCTTCCATGTAGGCGAGGAGGTGCGTCATGGAGGAAAGCACCAGTGCTTCATGGGAGAACGGGCATCCTGGAGTTAAATGACTGTTCTGATGATGAGAGCTCACGTAAAACATTATTCAAACCACACAGACGTTTGTAAAGGGGAAACGAGAAGTCCCTGGAATACTTACCCGGCAGGGGGGACACCATGATCATGAAGGTGGTTTTCCCAGGGCGAGGCTTATCCATTGCACTCTGATGTTCTAACCCCTGTAATTTCCCCAAATGTGGGAAACTTGACTGCATACTTTGTGGTAGTGGGGGACTGTGTTTGCACTCTCCCCTAAAAAAAAAAGTCCCTGGAGTCCCGGTCCCCAGTTTGGTGTATATTCTTTTAGATTTTTATCTCTGTAGCATACAGTGTCCCCCCATCCCCTAGCGTGTCATGGACTTCTTTCCATGTTGGGGTTGAACTAAATGAGGCTGTGCTGTCCCTCTCTGACCTCACGGGAGCCAAGGCCTGGAGATTGGACAGGGGCCTGAAGTCTCCCGGCTGTGGGTGGTAAATGACAAGGCATTCCGCTGGTAAATGCACTCTGTTCCAGCCAGCTTAATCTAACCACGGGCTGTCGCTTCTCTTGCCCTTCCCCTTCCAAGTGTCCTTTCCTAAGAGCTTTTCTCTGTGATCCGAGGTCCGTTCTTTCTTTGGTGAACCTGGTGGGGACTTGGGGCCAGGACTGTTCCTAGCAGTTATTTCTGAAACTGGCCTCTTTCTTTCTTGTTATTTTTCTCCTTTTGTGGCCTCTGCATTTTCAGCTCTTTCTTTATTTGCAGTGAGACAAAAGCTTTGTTAGCAACATTTCCCTCTTTTTTCTGTAGTTCCCAGTGACCTGACTCCAGAGGAGCGCCAGGAACTAGAGAACATCCGGCGAAGAAAGCAGGAGCTGCTGGCTGACATACAGGTAGGAGAGCGGCCCAAATTGCTTTACCGACACAAAAATAGCAGTGACATATTCTATTTGTGCAAACGTTTGTCCCGTACAAAGCATCTTCTCACCACGTTTCCTGGCTTGCTCTCGCTCTGTCTCTGAACCGAGGGTGAGCATTGACAGCCCCCTTAGTCTTACAGATGAAAAAGTGGAATTGCAAGCAGTGCTGAGTGCTGTGAGGGCTCACGCAGCTGGTGGTTGGTAGAGCCCCCAGGTCTTGGACCCCTCAGCCAGTCCTCACCACGTTTCCAGGTGGAGCACGGAGGAGGCTGCACTCAGCTGTGGGTTGAGCTGGACCCAGGTCCAGGCCCTAGCCACTCACTAGCTGCAGATTCTAGATGAGAAGATTTGGCTTCTTGACTTTCCTGTTCTTCATCTGTAGTAATAAAAGTATGGCAATAACCTGCTTCACAGGTTGCTGCAAAGATTAAATGAGCTAGTATTTATAAAGGATTTAGCATAATTTCTGGTCCCTTAGGAGATACTTTACCAGTGATAGCTATTTTGTTAATGTTTTTCCAAGTTCCTTTTCAGAACAGCCCAGCTTCATAGGAAATAAGTCACAGAAGGCTTTAGTTGGATTCTTCTGGCTCTTCTGAAAACATCTTGGGGCTCAGGGGTGGGGTAAGGGAGGGGCGTTGCCAGTGACCACACCGTGGCGAGTGTGGGCAGGAAAGACTACCTACTCCGGTTGTTGGTTTGAGTATATTGGGATAGTTTACCCTAATTTTTGGATTCCTGTTTCACTGGTACATGCTGGGAGAACATAGCCATTCCCCACTCAAGCCCTGTCACGGTGACAGTCCATCCAACATCCCAGCCTGGGCCCAGCCCGAGCGGGAGAGGTGATGCTGGTGGAGAGACGTGGTCACGCGTTTTCTTTGCTCGCCACCACTTGGCAACGTTGGCCGGTGCAGCTGCCACCAGCTCAGCCTGGCCTCTCCCAGAGCGGTTTATTTTGAGTCTTCTATCATACCAGTGTTTAGCAAACTATAAATTTGGTCTGATAGACTGTGTGGAGTCAGCCATATTTTGGTGGTATATACATTTTTTACACAGTTTATATGATGATAATTTTTCTTTCCTGGACTAGAAACTCCTTGAGGTCAGGAGCTGTGTATCTTTATCACCACTGAATTCCTAGAATGCTTACTATTTGGAAGCAGCTCAGTAAATATTTGTGGAATAAATGAATTTCCTTATTTAGTTTTTTGGATTTTTTTGTTTGTTATTTAATTTTGCTTTATTTGATTTTGTTTTTGGTTAGAGGAAATGATATGCGATATTACAGTTTTTCATTTGGTCTGTATCTTCTTCTCCTGGTAATTTTGGACTGTTTCTTTTGTAGAGGCTGAAGGATGAGATAGCAGAAGTAGCTAATGAAATTGAGAACCTGGGCTCCACAGAAGAACGGTGAGTCTGCCCTGTGTTCGGTGGTTTCTGTGGTTGTAGCCTCTAAAGGACCCAGCCTTTAGGCTGGGTAACTGTGCGCAGGTGGCATGCTTACGGAGACAGTCACCATTTTGTCCTCCTGCTTTTCACAGAAAGCATGAACATAACCAGACTTTTTGACTTCCAGCTACTAGAGCAGGGACTCCTGAAGGCAGGGGTTTTCCCATTGTCTGAAAGGTCGAGTTAGATAACTGCAGGGGCCCCAGAAAGCCTTGAACGGCCCTTACATTCTTGTGTGAATTACTATTTCTTCCCCCCTGTCCACTGTGTGTGTATTTTTTAAGTTTCTGGTTGTGCGTGTGTAAAGGAAAAGCTTAATTGATACTAGTAATAGGAGTTCAGGAGGCTGAAGTGTATCGGGTTGACTGGGTATAATTGTAACTTGTTTGTCAAAGCCTCCCTAATGCTTACGGGAAGAAAAGGTAGAAATGAAGTTATACTGCAAAATGGCAAGGAGTATTTGCAGGTTTTGTTTTTTCTTTCAACTACATGAAGTGTTAGTGACTTTGGGAGTTTGTTTTGAGTGGGGTTCCCAGACTGTTTTCTGTTTAATGCCGTAAATGGGCTGTTTCTAATTCACTGTCTGTATTTTTCTAAGCCTAAGTCTCCCTGTCTGACTTCATAAGACTGTTCGATTTTTGTTATTTTAAATTCGTGTGGGCAGGGCCATTAGGGATTAGTGGAGCTGGGTGTTCTGTAGAAAGTGACCAGCTCATCACTTCGAGACCCTGCATTGTCATTTTGATGTTTTGGATTATAGCTTACTTACTTTCCACTTAAAAATTGATAAGTTGGAGTTCATCAAAATTAAAAACATTTGCTCTTATAAAAGATTCTTTTGAAGGAAATGACTAGACAAGCCACAGACTGGGAGAAAATATTTGCAAAATATATATATCTGAAAAAGGAATTGTATCCAGACTATACATATATCTAGGAAGAGAGAGAGAATGCGTATGCATACAACTCAGTGACAAAAATACAACTGAAATAAAAACTTAAATGGACACTTTACAAAAGAGGTATATATATATATATATATATATAATATACGCTTGAAAAGATGTATAGCATCAGTCATGAGATAGTGCAACTTAAACCTGCCGTGAGATGCCACTTCACACCCACTAGGATTGGCTAAAGTTTGAAAGAAAAGCCATACCTAGTGTTGGTGAGAGGTGGTCAGAGTAAAATGGTATATCCGTTTGGGAAATAGCTTGGTGATTTCTTACAAAAGACTCATGTGATGACTCAGCAATTCTACTCCTTAGATATTTACCAAAAGAAATGAAGACATGTCCACACAAAAAAATTTATACATGAGTATTTATAACATTCTTTTTAAAGAATAGCCAAAATCTGGAAATAGCCTAAATGTCTACTGGAAAGCGAATGGATAAACAGATTGAAGTGTAGTCATCTGATAGACTGCTCACTAGCAGTTCAGAGGGATGAGCGACTAACGTGCAGCAGGACGGGCCAATCTCGGAAGCATGGTGCTGAGTGAGAGAAGCTGTGCATCCAGTGTGCCTCCATTCCTACAGGCTCTGGCACACAGGAATCCTCCCTGTGGCTGCCTCCGAGGAGACGGGAGGGGGACTGTGTGGAAGGGACGGGGCGGGGGCTGCGGCATGGTGGGAGGGCTCCGTGCTAATCCGGGTGGTGGGACGGGGCATATGGACTTGGCAAAGCACATGGAACTGTGCATTTACTGTCTCTGCATTTCACTGAATGTAAATTATACCTACATTTTCAAAACATAAAAAAAAGCTTTCATTCTTATTATAAAAGTAGTACATCTTTATTGCATAAAATTGGTAAAATATAGATATAGAAAAGTATGAAGAAAACAGATTTCCCCAAATCTTTCATCCCAGAGGTAGCATGATTAATATTTTGGTGTATTTCCTTCCGGATACTTTGGTATCTGCACACAGATATTCAGAGTTCAGTGTCTCATTTGTTTTTGTTTGGTGGTTCTCTGTGGATTTCCATGAAGCACCAAGGAAATAAGATGCCAAACGTGAGTGTTAGGCTTCCTAAAATTTGCCGTTAACTAATTTATGAAGATTAGTAATTCTCATTAATTGCATCTGAAGCCATAAGTCAGGGAGTGATAATTAGGCTATTTAAAAAAATCTGGATCCTAAAATGGTTTTTTTGGTATTGGAAACCATGAAAGGAGAGTTATTCTGCAGATCCCTGAAAATAAACAAGCATAATTGTCAGACTTAATGTGGATCTGTTCTTCAAAAAGTCATCATCATGATAGCTCTGATTTTTCAAGAGGAGTGTTATGTTTTTAATCAAAATCCTGGTGCCAACATTGTGTAGAAACGGCCCTAACTATTACTTAACTAAATAGAAATAATATACTCATATATGCAAGATTTCATATTTTCTTAAGTTCGTACATACCAGTTAGCTAAGGTAATGCAGTGACATACAGTTTTGTCTGGACACTCTGGGGGTCAGACCCCTGGGGGAAATGGCTGCTGAGGCCTGAGCTGGAGCAGGGGTGTCAGTGCTAGACAGACTGAGAAGCCACCTGACTAGTGAGCTGCTTCCTGGCGGAGACCTGGGAGTGTAAGTGCTTTAAGTTAGGCCTCTCAGTACTGTACTGTGTCATGGCTGCAGGAAAGCTCATAGTTAGGAACCAAACCCAGGCTTGGGATATGAAGAACCATTAGCAGCTCATGCCTCACGTCTGTAAGTGCTTCTAAAGTTGACACCCCGCTTTTAGTAGACACCACAAACCAGGCTTCTCTCTGTGGTATTTATTTGGAAATATTGATCAAAGTAAAATTATTAGCCATTTAAATTTGTCTTGATTTAGGTTTTATTAATAAATTTTATAAAATTTTATTTATTTTTAGTTGTGATAAAAAATATATATATATACCATAAAAATCATTTTAACAATTTTAAGTAGACAGTTCTTTGACATTAAGTACATTAACAATGCTGTACAACTTTCACCACTGTTTCCAGACTGTTTTCATCATCCCAAACCAAAACCCATATTCTTTTAGTAATCATTCCACATTCTCTCTCCTCCCACACTTGGTAACCACTATTCTGCTTTCTGTCTCTATGGATTTGCTTATTCTAAGTAATTCATATAGGAGGAATCATACAACATTTCTTCTTTTGTGTCTGACATATTTCACTCAAGGTTCGTCCATGTTATAGCATGTACCAGCACTTCATTTCTTTTTACGCTGAAAAATAGCCCATTGCATGGGTAGATGACACTTTGTTTGTCCATTCATCTGTTGACAGACACTTGGGTTGCTTCCACCTTTTGGTTGTTATGAACATTACTGTATAAATATCTGGCCAAGTCCCTGCTTTCAGTACTTTGGGGTATTTGCCTCGGAGTAGAATTGCCAAGTCATATAATTCTGTTTAACTTTTTGAGGAACTTCCGAACTGTTGTCCACAGCGGCTGCACCGTTTTACAAATGAGGGTTCTATTTCTCTGCGTCCTTGCCAACACTTGCTATTTTCAGTTTTTTTTTTTTAAATAATGGTCACCCTGGAGGATGTGAAAGTGGTATCCCATTGTAGTTTTAGTTTACATTCCTCCAGTGGCTGATGATGTTGAGCATCTTCTCATATACTTACTGGCCATTGGAATATCTTCTTTGGAGAAATGGCTATTCAAATCCTTGGTCCATTTTTCAATTGGGTTGTTTTGTTGTTGCAGAGTTATAGGAGTTCTTTATATATTTTGGATATAAACCCTTATCAGATATATGGTTTCCAAATATTTCCTCCTATTCCGTAGGTTGTTTTTTCACTTTTTTGATAATGTCCTTTAATTCCCAGAAGTTTTTAATTTTAAAGTCCCGTTTATCTATTTTTTTTTTCTTTTGTTGCCTGTGCTTTTGGTGTGAAATCTGAAACTCCGTGGCCTCCTACAAGGTCCTGAAGATATCTCCCTATGATTTCTTGTAAGAGTTTTGTAGTATTAGCTCTCATATTTAGGTCATTGATCCATTTTGAATTAATTTTTGTATATGGTGAGAGGTTGGGGTCCACATTCATTCTTTTGCCTGTGGATTTCCAGGTGTCCCAGCACCATTTGTTGAGGAGGCAATTCTTTCCTTGTAGAGTGGACTTGGCACCCTTGTCAAAAATCAACGGGCCATAGATGTGTGGATTTATCTCTGGACTCTCAGTTTTATTCGATTGGTCTACATGTCTATCCTTATGCCAGCTTCACACTGTGTTAATTACTTTTAACTTTCTAGTAAGTTTTGAAGTCGGGAAGTATGAGTCCTCCAACCTTGTTCTTTTTCTTCAAGATTGTTTAGGCTCTTCAGGGCCCTTTGCAATTCCTTATGAATTTGAGGATCAGCTTTTCCATTTCTACAAAAAAGATTACTGGAATTTTGGTAGGGGCTGCATCAAATCTGTAAATTGCCTTAGGCAGTATTGACTTCTTAACAATATTAAGTTTTCCAATCTCTGAATGTGGGCTGTTTTTTCATTTATTAAGGTCTTTAATTTCTTTCAGCCATGTTTTGTAGTTTTCAGTGAAGTTTTTCACCTCCTTGTTTTAATTTATTTCTATGTATATTGTTTTATTCTTTTAGATGCTATTGTAAATGGAATTGTTTTCTTGATTTCCTTTTCAGATTGTTCATTACTGGGTACAGAAACCCAACAGACTTCTGAGCATTTGTCTTGTATCCTACAACTTTGAGGAATTTGTTTGTTAGATCTAATAGCTTTCTTGTGGGTTCTTTGGGGTTTTCTGTATATAAGATCATGTCATCTGTGTATAGTGATAATTTGACTTCTTCCCTTCCAATTTAGATGCCTTTTAATTTCTTTCTGTTGCCTGATTGCTCTGGCTAGAACTTCCAGTACAGTGTTGAGTAACAGCTGTGACAGTGGGCATTCTTGTTTTGATTCTGATCTTAGGGGATAAACTTTCAGTCTTTTTACCATTGAGTATGATTTTTGCCATGAGTTTTTCATAAATGCCCTTTAACATGTTGAGAAAGTACCCTTCTCTTTGTAGTTTTCTGAATGTTTTCATCATGAAAGGATATGGATTATGTCAAATGCTATTTTTTTGCATCAATTGTGTCATCATATGGTGTTTTCCATTCCTATTAATGTGATGTTTTACTTGGATTCATTTTATTAGGTTGAAACGTCCTGCATTCCTGGAATAAATGCTACTTGGTCATGATATGTAATTCTTTTAAAATACTGTTAGATTCAGTTTGCCAGTATTTTGTTGAGGGTTTTTGCATCTGTGTTCATAAGCAATATTTGTCTATAACTTTCCTTTAATGTGGTATGTTTATCTGGCTTTGGTATCAGGTTAATTCTGGCTTCATAGAATGAATCAGGAAGTAATCCCTCCTCTTCTCTTTTTTGTCTGGAAGAGTTTGAGGAGGATTGGTGTCAAATCTTCTTTAAATGTTTGGTGGAAATAAGCAGTGGATCCATCTGGTCCCAGACTTCTCTTTTTTGGGAAGTTTTTGATGACTGATTTGTCTCTTTACTTTGCTATCAATCTGTTGAGATTTTCTGTTTCTTTTTGCATCAGATTAGGTAATATGTATGCCTCTGGAAATTTGTCCATTTCATCCAGGTTTTTCAATTTGTTTACATGTAATTGTTCACATTATCCTCTTATAGTCTTATTTATTTCTGTAAGGTCAGTGGTAATGTCCACACTTTTATTCTGATTTTGGTTATTTGTGTCCTCTCTCTTTTACTTTGTCAGTGTGGCTAGAGTAATAGTAGTATTTAGGTTAAAATTAGGGATTTCTAGGTACCTAGTCAAAGCTCTTCATTCTAGCCGAAATTAAGCCGTAAGTTCCCGTTTTGACTTTGTTTCTCAGGCAGCAGTTTACAGGGGCTCCTTGTAATTCTTTTCTGATTTCTGATGCTTCTCAAAGTTGTCAGGTGTTTCCTTCAAAACTTCTAAAAGCTTAGGAACATTTTTTTTCTTGCGTGGATGTGGCCAGTGAAGACCTTTTTGCTGAATGAAGTACTGCTCCATGCTACTTCGTGGAAAAACCTCAGAAATCGTTATGTTAAATGAAAGAAGCCAGACAAAAAATGTCATATAACGTATGATTCCATTTATAGGAAATATCCGGAAAAGACCAATTTGTGGAGACAGAGAATAGATCAGTGGTTGCCGGAGGCTGTGGTCGGAATGAGGGTTAACCATAAATGAGTGTGAGGAATTTTATTGGAGTGATGAAAATGTTCTAGAACTGGATTATGGTGATGGTTGCACAATTTAGTAAGCTTACTAACAATCATTAAATGTATACTTACTGGCTATTATATGATGAGTTAATTATACCTTAAAGTTTTTTAAAAATCACGTTTCAAAAACAAGAGAAAAGCACCAATCTTGGATAGAAGTAGCAAATGAGCACAGAGGCAGGGTCAGGATTTCAGGCTATCTTTTGTAGTTAAACCAGCCTCATGCCTATTGCTTTCCTGGAGCAATCCTTTGCAAACCTCCATAAGTCCGTGGATGTCTGAAGGAATTCTGTGGGTCGTTTAATGCTTTCCAGTTACCTGAAGTACTAAAATGGCTGTGGTGGATGTTTTACAGGAAAAACATGCAGAGGAACAAACAGGTAGCCATGGGCAGGAAAAAGTTTAACATGGACCCTAAAAAGGTATGTGAAAAGGAAGCAGCAGAAGCCCAAAGCCTTCAATATGGGGGTTTCTCACAGTGCTCAGATAGACCCCAAAGATGCTTTCCTGAGCCTCCCAGTTTATGCTACTATTTTGTAGAGCAAATCTCCTGTCTTCCTGAGTTGTAAGCCCTGGGTCCTGAAGTGTGGTTTCCCTGGCCCTTGGGGTCAGCTGGCAAGTATGTATGAGATACCTGCTCTGTGACCAGTATGTCCACACCCGTGTGTCCCTGCCCTTTCCCCTTACTTTCGAGGAGTTCCTGGGGTGAGCTCCATTGGATCTGTGCTGTCTTATTCTAGGGGATCCAGTTCTTAATAGAGAATGACCTGCTGAAGAACACTTGTGAAGACATTGCCCAATTCTTGTATAAAGGTGAAGGGCTTAACAAAACAGCCATTGGTGACTACCTGGGGGAGAGGTAAGGCCTCAAGGATACTTGAAGGGCAAAGAAGGTTGGTCAGGAATAACCTGAAGAAACAAACTCCAGATTGCTCCAAGTTCTTGGGGAAATTTTTGTCCTAAGGCAGCAGTAGCCACAGTGGTATTGAGGGGAAATAGTTGTAGGGGCTATTCATTGATATATATGAGGGAGGACAGAGTTAGGCCGGGTTCTTCTCTCTTCTGAGAGGGTTGACTAGTGGTCAGCTTTCCCCAGACCCGTTTGGCCACGGGACTGCGTGGGAAGCACTGACCGGACGGGGATGGGATGGACCTTGGTGTCTCGTCATCAGCTTCTGACTTCTGGATTTTTTCCGCCTGTCTTTTGACTCCTCTTGATAGAGATGAGTTTAACATCCAGGTTCTTCATGCCTTTGTGGAGTTACACGAGTTCACGGATCTTAACCTTGTCCAGGCGTTACGGTGAGTACATTTGAGGTGAATATCTGGGAAGGTACAAAAGGCAGGTTTTGCATCATTCGGGTGTTTTCTGAAATTGTCTTTTATCTGTCATGTTGGCATTTTATTGAAATTATGTCTCTGGGAATTATTTTTACTATCTTGAAGTGTCTTGAGGAAAGCAGTCTATTGGACTATGACTGAAAACTATTGGATGGCTAGAGGAATTAAAAAATAATATATCCTGAAATCAAATTCTGTAAAAATCTTCCTCAGGTTTTACATATGAAGCTTTGGAAATTGATGAATAGTTAAATTTTGAAGTCTTTTCTGATTTCCAGTTTAGAAAACCCTTTGATTTCCTGCCCTTAGAATAGGAAATAGGGAGTTGTGCATTTCATTTTACAAAGAGAAAAGTAAACTTTATTTTTTTTACTAAAATACCTTTTGAGAAATTTCATGAGAAATTTTAAAGCCATTCTGTATTTTCACTACAATAGGTGTAAATAATACCGTCACCTTTTTGCACGGTCATTTAGATGAAAATAGTCCTGAGTTAAACTTATTGGTCATGAGTCAGAGGCTTTCTCGCCTTGATTCAAAGGGATCAATTGTAAATACTTTGACAAAAAAAATTTTCTCTTCTCCTGCCATCGCATCTTGTGTTCTGGAAACTGGAGTTTGCTTGAAATGAGTATTATCATATTTCAGTCCTGTGCATTAATCAGAGAAGACCCATCCTTTTGAGTAGGATAATCTTAGTTTTTTTCCTCCTTTGATTAAGGTAACAAGATGTAGAACGAAATGTTTGCATATGTTCAGAGTTATTAAGATAGAAGTTGTAAGTTCTATAAATTACAGTGACAGAAGCAGGTCTTCATTTTACCTCTTGATATTAAAAATATTGGAAGTTTAATAATTCATGGAGAAATAAATTATCTCCCCAAATACTGTGACCCGCCCTGTCCTCCCCACCCAGGCAGTTCCTGTGGAGCTTCCGGCTGCCCGGAGAGGCCCAGAAGATCGACCGGATGATGGAGGCCTTTGCCCAGCGGTACTGCCAGTGCAACTCCGGGGTGTTTCAGTCCACAGGTGAGCGGTGCTGGCTCGCCTCTGACACGGGAGGGCTTGGATTCAGGCCCAGGGACATCTGTTTAAGTTACAATAGTCGAGTTGGAAATAATCCAAGAGTCCAATGGGGAGAGAATAGGCATAAAAATTGTGGCAGCTCTGAATTACTGAACGTGCAGCAATTAAAAATCATGTTTTTAAAAGGAATTTTTTTATCTTTCTTTTTTTTAATTAGAGAAGTTGTGGATTTACAGAAAAATCGTGTACAAATTCAGAGCCCCCATATACCACCTTGCATTAGCGTGGTACATTTGTTAGAATTCATGAAAGAATATTTTTATAATTGTGCTACTGACTATAGTTCATTGTTTACAGTGGCGTGCACGGTGTTGTCGAGTCCTAGGTTTGTTTTTTTTTTTTTTTTAATTTTTTATTTGAGTACCATAAATACAACCTAACATTTCCCCTGTGAACCACATTTAAATATATAATTCAGGGCTGTTCATCATATTCACAAGGTTATGCTCCCATCACCACATCCATTACCAAAACTTTAAGAGGAATTTTTAACAACATAGGGAAATGCTGATAAGATTAGTATAAAAAGCAGGCGCCAATGCCATGTATCCACTGTGACTGCAGCTTTGTTCCAGTGTGTGTCTGAGAGACCTCTGTGATCTGTTACACATGGGCACTTTTGTGAAGAGGAAATAAAGCAAAAGAAGTTATTCCTGGGTTATGGGATGATGGGTAATTCGCATTTTCTTTTTCCACATTTTGCTGTTTTTCATATTTTCTAGAATGTACACATCTCCTTTTACAATCTGAAAAGATCAACCTCTTTAAGTAAAATGAAGGGGCATCGCTATTTTTTCCCTCTGAGCTCTGTTCAGGTAGATACCAGCACTTAAGAGTGCTGTCAGACTTTGCCTTTAGCTCTCCCTGTAAGATGACTTCCTTCAGAGAATTAGACATTTTAGAATAAATCCATGGTTTCATTTTTTTCCCGTAGTTGCCAAAGTTATACATGAATATATTTTTGTTATAAAAAATAGAAAGTGAACTTCCTTTCATGTTCTCTCCCCCAAGTTAACTGTCCTTCCCCCTAATATGCAGTGTTAAGAATTTGGCATGCATCCTTCTAGAAGTTTCCTGAACATCTCCATAGGGCCATGTGTACGTATTCGCACTGGTCCTTCTGAGGCATGAGGGGCATGCTCCACGTGCTGCTTCATGCCTCGCCTTTTCCAGGTAGCATTATGCCTTAGAGCAGGTCAGTCGTGGGTTCCTTCATGTCAAAGCATGTGGATTTGTCCCATTCTTTTGACAACGTGGCTTTTACTCTTGATTTCAGCTGGCACGTCTACTCTTTGGTGTGGGATGTTTCTGCTCATCACCTGTTGCTTTTGTCTTATCTTCAGACACTTGCTACGTCCTCTCCTTTGCCATCATCATGCTGAACACCAGCCTGCACAACCCCAATGTCAAGGATAAGCCCACAGTGGAGAGGTTCATCGCCATGAACCGAGGCATCAACGACGGAGGGGACCTGCCCGAGGAGCTGCTCCGGGTGAGCAGGGGGAAGCTGGCGAGTGCCCCCCCCCCGTTCAGTCAAGAGTGCTCCCTGGGAGCAGGGCCCCCTTCTAGGAGGGGAGAAGGATGTAGGATTTCTCGAGTGCCCACTCTTACCTTATTTAGTTTTGTGAATTTCATTAAGAAATTGGTATTGAGGCCCAGCTAAGGAAACTGGAAAGGGAAAGCAGTTTATAAACCTGAAACTGAAAGCTTGCGGAGAAGTCAAGCTGCGTTCCTTTTTTTCCCATTTCCCTGTTAGGCATTTCGGCTGTTTTCTCACCAGACTGTGAGCTGCCTGAAGGCAGGAATTGTCCTGCTCTTCTGTGCTGGTGTCTAGCAGGGTATGAGGCCTGCTGTGGGCACAAATACGTGCTTGTGGAAGGAGTGTAGAGCGAGGGGGGAGGGAAAGATGTTTGTAGAACTGGGGACATGCAATGTTGTCTTTTATCCCAGAATCTCTATGAGAGCATAAAAAATGAACCCTTTAAAATCCCAGAAGATGATGGGAATGACCTCACCCATACTTTCTTCAATCCGGACCGAGAAGGCTGGCTTTTAAAGCTCGGTAAGTGGCCCCTCCAGGGCAGGCCTTCTGCTTCAGCAACTGGGAGAGGAAGGTGCTTGTGTATGTGCACTCGGGCGCACACGTGCCCGTGGCGTGGGAGCTGCGGGTTGGTTCTGGGAGTCCCTAGGGAGTGACCAGGTTATGCATTCAGTTATGACAAAGCCTCACCTCCAGGAAGGAAGTGACCTGCACGGTCACACAGATGTGACTGGGGTAGACTGCACGCAGCTGTCACTGCCCACGGGTCCACACTGGCGTTTTGTGGCCAGGTTTCATTAAGGCAGTCACTGTGGCCCTGGCCCTTCCCTCGCCTGGCCCTCGCAGTCGCTGGGCAGCTGAACTGCTGCGTCCATCTCTCTCTCTCCCGTCACCCGAGTTGCACCTGGCACTCCTGCCCCCCGCTCCGCGGTGCGTCATCACTTCCTTCCGCATCTGCCCCCCACAGTGTGCATGGCAACCTGGAGCCCGGCTGCAGCTCAGTCCACAGCACTCTTGCTCATTCTCGGGCAGCAGTTTGTTTTTTTGTTTTGTTTTGTTTTTTTACCCTTCCTTTCCAATTCGAATCAGCCACATTAATGATTTTGTTCATTCAGAAAAATTAAAAATTTATTCCTCTTCCCTTTACCAAAAGTGAGCTTGTACTACTGAGATTTATAGTCATGGCTTGTTTTGAAGGTGATAGAGTAACCAAGAAAGAACAGAAAATTAGTAAGATTATTTTTTTAATTAATTATTTTCAGACCAGAGAGAGAGAGAGCCCTAGACTCTCGGCACATAATGTCATTTCTTTTGTGCCCTAAGAGAGGTCTTTCCGCTGTGTGCTTGGCCTCGGAGTATAAGTGGACTCTCCACATTATTCGGGGGTGCTCCCTTAAAACCGTCCTCCTCTACCAGATGAGGTGTAAAGTTAGTCTTCTCTTGGTCTGTACGGACACCTGGGCAGCACTAAAGTGGAATTTTTTATTATTTACCAGCTCAGACAGTAAGAGGATTTATATTTCCTTTTAAAAGCATATCATAAGTCTTTTGTTTATACATAGTGTAACTTAATTGGTAAATTCTCTTAAAGCACCACTTCATGGATCAGTTTTAAATATGTTTCAAATTGGCCAACAGTTCATGTATTAAATCAGTGGAAACTTTTAAATCATGGCTCTAAAATTACTAAAATTACCCATAGGGAACTGGTCCACTTTGCATCCTTCTTGTCAAGCGGATGGAAGTGAAAGGAAACCTGGTGGGAGTTTAAAAAGCGTATCCAACTTTGGGTTTACATCCCTGCCAGCGGAATTTGTTTAAATGCTATCGCTAAGTGTTAGCTCTGGCAGCCCGCATGCTGAATTAGAGCAGTGCAGAGACTACCTTGGTTCCTGAACCAGGATGACTTGTAAATTCATGAGGATTTTTAAAAAAGAAATTTAAATGTGGGACTAGCCCTTAGGTCATTCCATTTTCTAAACTCTTAATGTTGTGCTTTCATCATAGAACACTTAGAATCACTCCCTTTGTGTTTGTGTGCTGCGGAAGGCAGTTTTACCACCTTTCCATAGTTGTGTGTATATGTCTGTGTATGCATATATCCATAAGAATTTGTATTCTTTGTATACACATATGTACATATATATTCATGGGTATATGTGTGTGCATTCTTACACACAGTTTAAAAAAGTGATAGCCGTCTAAAGAAAGACATTTAATTTTCCCTGAAGTAGGTTTCCCTCTTTGTTTTGGATTCTGGATAAAGTAATAAATATTAGCTTAAAAGAGCTGGATTATGGTATCTTTGGGCAAGGTTTTGGTAGAGCCTTACCTTACATCTTGCTCTCACCCAGCAGCCCATGAGATACCCCTCGCCCCAGGCGCACAGTGGCTGGGGCCCCTGCCCCACAGCCTCTACCCAGGCAGACGTGAATGTGACTGATACTTTGCACTGTGAGATTAAGGAGCCTGATTTAATTTCTTTGTTTTAATTTTCTTTTCTCCCTCATTTGTATGTTTCCATGATTTTGGCTCTCCTTTTCCTTGCCCCAAACTCCAGGAGGTATGTAATCCCCTCAACCTGCTCGCTCGCTCTGCCCAGGCCGCTGTAATTGCTGCAGCATTTTCTTATTTTGTTATTTTTGGTTATTTTGTTCTTTCCTTGCTGATGGTAGTGTCAGTGCTGCTTCTCACTGAGTGTACAGTCCCTAGGGAGCTGATCAGGGTCCGGGTCTGGAGCCGTCTTCATGCTTCACCTCCTAGGAGGGGCCTGTAGTGCCTTAGACAGTGGGTACCACGATGCAGCATGATTTAGCTTCACTGAATGTGGTAATATAAGGAAATATAGTGAGAATGGGTCTGTAAAAGCAGCGGAAGTATACACTGAATTTTGTCTTGGAATTATTGGCCAGGCATTGGCTATCCTTGTTGAATTCACATTGACATCTGTGAATCAACTGGATTTAAAGTAATTGCTAAAGAGGGAAAGAGGCGGAGGGGAGAAATTTTTGATTTCCCACAGCCATGTGCTTCTACATACCATGATCAAAAAGCAAGTTAGTGAAAGAATTAAATTAGAAGTCACATACGATATTTGTGTGAAATAAGGAATTGGTATTTCCTAAACTGAAAACGATACCAAGTTTGGCAAGCACCTTAAAAAGTAGGTTTTCTACAAATTAAAAAAAAAGCAACCCAAACCCTGCCTAAATTCTGTGTAGGTAATTTCCTAGGTAATGGGGGAGGGCATTACAACGTGGGCTCTGTTTTTTGGTTTGGTTTGGTTTTTCAACAAGTCACCATTAAACCTACAATTGGCCTCTTAGTTACACTGTCTGCTGATTTTGGGGAAACTTGTTTTTTCGAGCCGAACAGCTCCTCATTTTCTGCTCAAGCATTCCTGAAGCAAAGCCAAATTTAAAAAGTAAACCCCCAAATGCTGACATTTATGTTGGGGATGTGCTGGGTGGCTCTGAGTGGAGGGAGGGAGGAGCCTGGGAGTTCCACAGGGACTGTGCTGATGCATCGGTCTGTCTGCTTGTCTCACGTCTGTTCCCTCTCAACCTGGAAGCATCCCATCCCCAGGGACTGCAGGGTGCTTCACGGCGGAGGCCTTTGTGATGCAACAGATTATCAGGGGAAAAATACAAGCTTCTGGGATCAGAGAGAGACTTTCCCAGCTTGGCTTTTCTCCTGGATTTCCTTCCAGGGTGTTCCTTTTGGTATTGCCCACTTCCCTGTGGTCTCCCACATCCCAAATGTCCCCAGGCTTGTGTCCTGTGACGGTCAACATGGGTCAGTGTTGCACTGTGTGCTGAGCCCTGTGTGGGAGGCGGACAGCCCAAGGAGCTACACAGCTGACACCCTCGGGCACTTGGAAATAGGGAGGAGGTTCCTTTTTTAATAAGGAATTGGCTCCAACTCTAAATATACTCCTTGTCTTCTTTCTCCTCCTTGTCTATTTTAACTCTGCCCAGCCTTTCCTGTTCTCCACGTGTACATCATATTTTCATCCATTGGTGGGTTTTCTCAGTTCATGCCCCATGACCTTTAGGGAACAGAGGCAAGTGCTCCCTCCCTCTTCCGAGTCACGGAGAGGGAGCGAGTGTTAACTTGCGTGGTGTCGGGCCAGGATGAGGGGCCTGGGCTTGTTTTCGGCAGACTCACTGTCCTAACGTAGGTCTCTGCCACTCAGAATCTTGGCAGTTAGCGATCGGTCACTTAACCTCCCCAAGAGTTCTGGCGCCCTAGCAAAGCCTTAAATGGGCCTGAGTGTCCAATAGTCTGTGTAGTTGTCTGTCAGAACCTGTGCTGGTTACTTACGTCCACGACAGGCTGTGCATCACTCCACATACCATACCCCTTGTAGACTCCCCCGATGCAAGCGTGTGTGTGTGCCCTGGCAGTGGAATATTTCCTTTAAAATCTCCCTACTTATATGCAGCTGTTCGTGATGGAGGCAAGAGAGAGCAAGGAGGGATGGGGCTACTCGATTTGCGCCATGTGGTCCTTACTTTTTATGGAGATGGAAAAGTGGTAAGCTCTGTGAGGCAAAGGAGCCTGTGCCATCCAGGGCAATAGGGCTTGTTTCTGACATGCCGTGCATGTCTTGAAATGAGAAAGCCTGAGGGATAATTTTTTTTTGGTTCATGTTCAGAAAATTTTCCCTTAACCCAATCTTGATGGAGGAGAAGAGATATGTGGTTTCTGGACATGTTTTGAGAGCAGGCAATGGCTTTGTTCATTCAGACAGGTCCTAGATAACTTTTCCCCTTCCTTAGGATCCATCTCAGCATAACTTCATTTTCATTGAGGAATATAAAAAGGGAAAAGGAAAACCTTCACCAGATTCACAGAGAGCAATCCAGAATTGAAAAGGTTCCTGAGGGTGCCCTCTCCTTAAAAGGGGTTCCTCCCTGAGAAGAGAATTCTGCTCTGATTCTTATTCAGGACTCAGGGAAAGCCTGTAAACCAGGAAGGAAGAGTGGAGGGTTAAACTACAGGAGTTATAGTTCTGTGTTCCAAGAAAACTGGATTTCATTGGGAAGGGATTAAAATGTGCTACTTCCTGTATCCTCTTGCCACCACCTTCTGCCTACACCCTGCTCCTTATAGGCCTCTGGGCCGGCTAGTGGTCACAGTGCAGCCCTGCACCCGGGGGTGGGCCCTTGGTCATCCATCTTCACCACTGAGAGGCTTTTTGTGGCACTTCTCCAGCGAGCCAGATTTGCGAAGTGTTTGACGTTTGCCCCTGGGTTTCTCCCCGCTGAACCCTTGCTCTCATCCCGCTGTCCTGATTTCATCTCCAAGGTGCCACCTAGACCGCTTGCTCTGCTTGTACTACAGCCTTTCACTGTGTGAAAGATGCTTCTGTTTGGTGCTGTGTCTTGTCGCCGGTGTCAGTTTTGCCATGGCCTCCGTGTGCTCATGCCACCGTGCCTGCCCTCCCACTCACTCACCCTGTTTGAGAAGAGTGCTTTGCGTGTAGTGCAGCCCGGGGTGCCTGGTGTCGCTTGTCAAATGTGCATCTCTTTGTCCTTTGCAGGTGGCAGGGTAAAGACGTGGAAGCGGCGCTGGTTCATTCTGACCGACAACTGCCTTTACTACTTTGAATACACGACGGTGAGCTCCTGCTGGCCCTCCAGCTCGTCCGCGTGGGTGGAGGAGGCAGTGGAGGGATAGCCCCACTTGCCCTCCTGCGTCTTGGGGATCAAGGGACGGTTTGAGCTAAGTGGAGGACCTAAGACAGGTTTCAGAATTGGGCACCCTAAAGATGATGGGGAGTGCCCTGCGAAAGGAGCCCTGGTTCAGGGCACTTCCAGTTCTGGGCTGGACAGGACAGGCCACCAGGAGAAAGTGGTGGAGGGAAGAGCATACACACGGTCTGAACAGTTTATGGAGCTGGATGGAAAGAATGAACTCAGATCATTGCCAAAAATGACTTGTGGCCCTTTTCAAGGGGAGATAAAAAGAAAATAATGTGATTTGGGGAATTCACATTTACTAGGGTAACAGAAATGCAGATGCGTTTGATTCAGAAGAAGTAGCCAAAGAGGTAAAATATTTAAAGGAGAAAAAGCAAATGGAATGAAACTGGAAGAGTTCATTTGAGACTCCCTGGAGTTTCAAGAAATCAAAGTTTTCTTAAGCCGTGGAAGTTTTGTTGGTTTTATTCAGTGGGAAAAGAATTATAACTGGAAAAATGTGTTACATGTAAGTCCCCATTATGAAAAGCCTATGAGAATAAGACTTTTTAAAAAAATTGCTCTAAACAAAGCAGCCGAGAGCCTGAGAGATGGATGACGGCCCTGGTGGCAGCCCCCCGCAGGCCCTGGTGCACCTCGTTTCCGCCGGTCCTGGCTGGCCCACGGCCCAGCATGATGATTATGCCGCTGGCAGCACTGGGTTTGTCCTGACATAAATCAGGGCACTTGAGTTGGGGACGCTTTGCTGTTGTCCTCCAACTAGGTCTTCACCGAGGAAAGGTCATTGATCTCGCTGAGAAAATTAAAATCTTGGAATATCTTATACAATAAATGTGAAGCAAAGATGTTCTTATATAAAAATTTTATATCCTGGCTGTACTCATGTAAAAATCAGTAGGAACAAGGACCCAAGGTACTTCCCTGGGGTTTTGCTGCTCTTCGGATTGAAGACAGGTTTTCATTCTTGCGTTCAGTGGCTTCAAATTCTCCCCTCTGTGTGGGCATCATGTGAGTGTCATGATGCCAGACCACCCATTCTGATAGGGTCCCGTTTGTTAGGGTATTCAGGAACTGTCAAGGGAATTCCAGCTAGGATTTTTCATGTTATTGTGGCTGAATTCTTGCCACATAGATTCACCAAATGGCTTCATCTCTTTTCCATTATGATAGTAATATATTTGCTATATACAAAATAATAGAAAGATTGTTCCTGTTTCATGCCCCCAGAGGGTCACACTGAACAATTTGGTACATTTCTTTCTGTTCTGTCACAGCACGCGCGCATGCACACACACGCACACATACACACACACCCCATCTTGAAAATGGATGTTTGGTTGCTGTTGGCCATTCTCTGAAGGACACATCTGCCAGCATCTGAACAGTTTACCCCATCAGCACCACCAGCCTCAGCAGGGACGCTGGGGAGATTCTAGAAACTTGCCGTTCTTCATGGTGCTGACCACGGTGGCATCACTTTCTTTCCACCCATGGACGTTTATTCAGAGACAACTACATGTCTCAAGAAGCAGAGGGGGGATCCTCAGTAGATTGAAACTTCCACACGGTTTCTCTTCCTCAATAGCTAGCAAAAGAGCAAAAAATTAGCATAAATAAGCATGGGGAAAATGCCAGCAGTAATCAAGTAGGGGAAGGGAAATAACTAGTTCAAGAAACCTCACACCCGGTGGTGAGGAGCAAAGTGGAGGCAAGCCAAGGGGCATGCTGAGCTTTTTCACTCTTCCGAGGGAAGAGCAAGCAGTGCAGCCTGCTGCTACGCAGAAATTGGGGAAAAGTGGAGAAACAGGCCTCACTTTTCTCTGACATTGCTAAAGGCTCCAAGAAGGGATGTTCAGTTAGGAAAACTGTCCAGAGTGGGACGGTATCCTCCAAATAGACGGATTGAGCCGGATGCAGGACATTCAGCAATCCCAGAAGAGAGACGAGAGCTCAGCGAGCATCTTAGCTGAGCCCTGCCCTCCACCACCTTTTCTCAGCCTGTACCACGTGGCAGGAATACAGAGCAGCCCTCCTGTGACAGGTCAGGGCCAGGGGTTAGGGGGAGACAGACTGGTCACAGACATAGTGAAAAGAGAGTCGGGGTCACTCAGAGTTACCAGGATAAGCTGGAAGGCTGGAAAAGGGGGGACTCAAACTTAAAGCAAACAAGAACCAAAACTGTGATTGTAGTTTATTAACGTTTAAGTTAAAACTTTAAGGAATGGAACACAATCACTGCTGTAAAGGGGAGGCTTGAGACAGTCAGAGACTGCAGCTGGAAAAGGCCACTCTTTTTTTTTCCACCTTTAATACATTTTTTTATTTAAGATTTATTCACATACCATATAATCATCCAAAGTATATAATCCATTGATCACATTACCATCATATAGTTGTTCATTCATCTCCCCCATCAATTTTTTTAAACATTTTCCTTGTACCAGAAAAAGTGAAAACAAGAATAAAAAAAACGAGTAAAAACAACACCCAAATTGCCCCCCCATTCTTCCTTTAGTTTTTTTTTCTTT
>PVKY010000159.1:56368-69092 GCA_004027775.1 Bradypus variegatus
TTGTAGTTTGATAGTTTCAGGTATTTACTGCTAGCTATTACAAGTCATTAGAACCTAAAAAGGGTTATGTATAGTGTGTGTAAGAGCGTCCACCAGAGTGACCTCTCGGCTCCTTTTGGAGTCTCTAAGCCACTGTCAGCCACTGAAACTTGTTTCATTTCATTTCACATCCCCCTTTTGGTCAAGAAGATGTTCTCCATCGCACGATGCCAGGTCTAGATTCCTCCCCAGGAGTCATATTCCACGTTGCCAGGGAGATTTACACCCCTGGGTGTCGGATCCCACATAAGGGGGAGGGCAGTGATTTCTCCTGAAAAAGGCCACCCTTAAGACAACTAGAGAAAAGTTACAGATGTGGAGGACAGATAAAGAGATAAAAATTGAAAGATATGAAATGATACATTAGGAGATAAGTTCCCTCCCAGGATAAAAAACCTGCATCTGCAAATCAAAAGTGTATACTTTATTTCAGAAAAATTTGTTGTAGGCAGCTTGGCTCCAAGACTTGGTCCAGTTAAACTGCTGAACTTGGAGCAAAGTCTTCTGGTGTTCAGTTGGGAAAGGCCTGTCATCCCCAGCTGCTTTCAGTGCCGGAAGTTGATGAGTCCTTCAGGGAGAAAGTGTGACCAGGAGCCCTTCCCCAGCCACGTTGTCATTTAGGTAAAGCACAGTTAGTGGCCTCATCAAATACAAGGGCATCATGAAATGCAGCACCTATGGACCCTTCTTGAAAAATTGACTTTAGTAAAATCCAGCCAGTCAGAGAGCGAGTCACAGGAAGGACACCAAGAAGGGAATGGCTGGTGGTAAGCATGGATCCACTCTTACATACAGACATCCTGAATGGCTATAAGACAGACCATGAGCATTATAAAAAATGAAATAATTGACAAACTTTAGGAGGTGGGAGGAGGAAAGCTGTGAGGAATTTCAAGAGTGTTCCTTAACTTTCAAAGCAAGGGGTCCAGAGATATTGTTAGAATTGAAACATGTAGTATAAAAAAAATCAAAACCTCTTAATGTTTTTCATAAGCTTTTTAAAAATCATTTTTTGCTTGAATATGTTTATTTTACAATACTGTGTCTTGGGGTGAAGCAGCATATACTTTGCAGTTCAACGCTTCTGCAGTTTTTATTCCTTTTTGTTCCTTCAATTAAATTTAATAAAATTAAAATTGAATGCTTTTTATGAAAGTGATACCACTGAAAATGTCCCATTTTCATAGACCCATTTCTCTGCCTTTCTCTGTGTACATCTAAAATGATCTTTACCTAATGTCAGCAATGGTAATTTAGGGATACGGGGATATTTGGGGTATTTTAAAATTTTACCTTTATTCTTTTCTGCAGCATTCTAAGTTCTTTATGATGAACAAATACTATTTTTACAAAAGCAACAGTAGTTGTTCTTAAAGAAAAATCAAAGTTGGTAACATTGGTTAATTCTGTCCCAATGGGGAAATGGAATATTACTGGGCGCACGTGTCAGCAGTGAGGAGTGCAGTGTGCATCCTCCTAGGCTTGGCCGCATATTTAAATATTCTCCACCAGTGAGCCCTTTAAATATGTAGGAATTTACATCGTTGTCATGAACAAGTTTCAGCTGCTGGATCTGGGACTCACCGTCTTACTTGTAGTCCAGCAGCAGAGGGATAAGGTGCATTATTCTGAGTACTGCTGGCTGGCCCGGCCTGTTCTCCAGTGTGGATTCACATGGGGGCCACATTGTGAAGGATATGCTGGGGCAGGGGTGGGGGGCAGGAAAGATAAAGTCTCTAGCAGGTTCCCCAAGTGATTGTAATGCCTACTTTTCTGGTCCCCACTCCTAGGCTGAAGACCATCTTATTAGTTTAAATTTATTTTACATCAAGGAAATGCATCATGTAAAAAACATGCTCCAGACATCTCTGGTCCAACCAGTGTGTAAGAGTGTACATGAGTTCACACCCTCACTAAGATCCAAATGCTGCTAACTCTTAGCTCACCAACCTACCTGCTTCTCTGGCAATGAGGAAAGTTAAGACTCAACCCAGTTTAACCCAGCAGAATCCTCAAGAGGTTCAGGAATTGTTTGGCAGTAGGTAACCATAGAGACGAGAGTGAGAAAGCAAAATCAGAATTGGTTGAAAGATGTTTTTAAGAAACATTTGCATCAGCAGTCTCCCCTACTCTGTGCTCCTGAGCAGCTCTCCTTACGCCACCCAGGCTGAGGCCCAGAGGCTGATTCCCAGGATTGGGTAAAACAGTCTCTGCATGAGGGACCCCGGGCACTGTTCAGGGTGGGGGCATTGTACCCAAGCAGGAGTATTCAGTGGATTAAGGTGTCCTGAATGCCGAGCCCCTCTTCCAGGCTATCCCCCTCAGCTCTCAGGCCTTTAATTTACAGACACGAACGTGGGAGGGTCTGCTCTGCCTAAAACGAAAACAGTGGAAAGACACGGAAATCAGAGATTCCCCCAACAAATAGCCAATGAGAGGCCCCTGTGGAGAAGCCCACAGCCCAACAGCTTAGGATTTCAGTCAGCTTCTAGCCTCCCAGTCTTAAAGTGAGCAGGCAGCCAAGTCGGAAGCCATCAGCCTGAGGAGACAGAGACCAAAATGGCCAAGCAGGGGAGAGAACAACTTGGAGGAAAGGGCAGCTCTGTAGGGAGAAGAAAACTCCAGTGACAATTATAAAAAGGCCCTTTTTAAGACTCTGAGAGGTAAGTTATTAAATCGATGAAACAAGAACAGAATGCTATAATAAACTAGAGAACAATTAAAAAAAAAAACGCTCTTCAGAATGAAAAGTATGATAGAAGTAAAACTCAATAGAAAGGTTGGAAGAAAAAAAATCAAGAAAATCTCCCAGAAAGAGCAAAAAAGCAACGATGGAAAATAGTGAAGAAAGATTTTTTTTTTAAAAGAAAAGTACCAGTCCTAGAGGTTCATGGTGTTCCATAGAGAACTGAGAAAACAAAAAGGAAGTACTCCTTGACAAAGTTTTTAAACTTCCCAGAAATGAGAGATGCATGTTCCAAACTGAAATGGCCACCGAGTGCCCTGCATCATGGCTGGATGTAGACCCGAAATGAGGCATGGAATTTCCTCTGGAAATTCAGAACACTGGAATTTCAGAACACTGAGAATAGAGAAGATCCTATAAAACTTTCAGGGAGGTGGAGAAAGAGGTCACTTATACTGACTGCATCAGGAATAAGAATGGCTTTGGAGAGAGTAGCTTTGAAAGTTGAAGCCCTTGCTGGGCTTCACAATTCAGGAGGAGTATTTTTTTCCATCCTAGAATGTTATTCCCAGCCAAACTATCAGTCAGATGTGAGGATAGAGTAAAGACATTTTTAACCAAGCAAGCTCAAAAAATTTACCACTCATACCCTTTTCTCAGGATATTGTCTGCCAACATGAAGATACGAATTACAAAACACGAAAAACATTGGCTCTCAGAAACAGGAGATTGGGGTAGGAGGGAGGAAGACAGGGCATTCTGGAAAGTGAGCGAGGAGCTCAGGGATGATGGCAGTTCAT
Organism: Bradypus variegatus; assembly: GCA_004027775.1. Taxonomy (NCBI): domain Eukaryota; kingdom Metazoa; phylum Chordata; class Mammalia; order Pilosa; family Bradypodidae; genus Bradypus; species Bradypus variegatus. The sequence continues at coordinate 59,894 of PVKY010000159.1, forward strand.
GAAGGAGAGGGGTAGAGTTAGGTGGGGCCAGGTGCAAACAGGTTTCAGAGGGCTCCTGGAGGTTCTTCAAGAAGATGGAGTTGATGGAATGACTGATGAGAATTAGCGTAAGAAAGGAGATTTAGGCAAGAGGTGGAAATTTGCAATTCAGTTGCACTATATGTTCACAGAAAACTAAATAAAAAGAAATAACTCCCCCCTCCCCCCAAAAGGCTACTTTTTGTACAAGTGAAAACAAGCTTTTCAGGAAAGAAAAGTAAAAAGTTACTTCATTTCTCACTTCTGAAGAGCATAAGTGGTCTTAATGAAAACACTGAATAATGATCCAACCAAAATTACAGAAAATTATTTTGGGGGGATGGAGAGTGAGTGTACTGGGGTGAGAGGAGAGACAGGAGCTAAGTCCTGGTCTTCCTTGGTGAGAAACCTAAAACTGAGCACTAAAAAGTGGCAGTTTTTTAAACATGAAAAAAGTGGGTGTTTGAGCACGGCGTTTTAGAGATACAGAAGATATCTCTAAATCAGTTTAAACAAGTTGACAGTAGTTGCCACCAAGGGTGGGGAGAGGGCTGGAAGACTTTTTTGCTTTTACAGAACTTGCAGAACTAGTTGATTTTTAAAAACTGAGTGTGTAACTGAGTATAGACACTTCTGAAGTGGTGGGAGTTGGGGAGCGGGTGGTGTGGGGGACGTCGTCAGCCTCGGGGCAGGTGGAGCTGTGGGTGCGCAGAGGCCTTGGCTGAGCTGGAAGGCTTGGGGGGTGGCCCTTGCTGGGGCTGAGGGCTGGCAGAGGGTGCGGCTGGGTCCGGGTCCTCTTCAGATCCAGTGGAGGTGCTGGGAAGACGGGCAGCAGACAACCCAGCTGTCCACACGGGCACTGGGGGCACAGAGCAGGGTGTCCCAGCTGAGGCTGGGAACACCTTCATGGGCTGGCAGATGCTGGAACTGAGGCTTCAAGGACAAGTAGGAAAACCCCACAGAGGCAAGGTCGCTTTCTGAGTGAGGGGAGCCTTGTGATCCCCACTTGGGGCCCCCCAATTATTGCCAGGTATACTCATTCAAGGCATCTGCTGAATCTCCCAGGCTTTCTGCAGCAAAGGACTCTGGGCTCTGGGGACTCATGTGCTACGTCGGTGATACCCCTGCGTCTCTTGACCTGTTTTGTGTTTTAGAAGGTGTTGTGGGGCCCTGGGGTCATGGGGAAGGCCAAGGAGCTGGGATGAGTCTCCAGGGAGGATGGTGACTGTGGGTCCCCATAGCCGGCACTGACAGCTTTTCCTCTTCAACTCTCTGCAGGATAAGGAGCCCCGTGGGATCATCCCTTTAGAGAATCTGAGCATCCGGGAGGTGGAGGACTCCAAAAAGCCAGTGAGTAGTTTTGGTGAGGTGTTTTAGGGGAAGAAATGGGATAGGCATGGCAGTTCTTTGAAAAAGAATGACATTACAAAGGTTTAATTAAAAAAGAAAGAAAAAAACAAGTATACCTGTGACTTTACCTTAGCCTAAGCTTTTTTTTTTTTTTTTTTACTATCTTTTGTGTTCTCCCCCAGCAAAGCCAAAGAGGAGACACTAAATAGCCTCCTTGCGCGCCATCCATTTGCCTTAGTGTCATGTAGTGGTTATCAATGAGGTATTGGAATTGATCCTCCTTGGTTGGCAACGGCAAGCACTCATGATGGGACTGTTCGTTTTCTGGCCTTGGGGCACCAAATAAAATATTTTTCCTTTGTTTCGGACTGTCACTATCTTGCTGGCTTGGCTTTAAAAAGCATTAAGTAATCAGCAATTCTCTGCATATTTTGTATCTATTACTTTATATATATGAGGAGTAGTATTGATGTATATCTGGTTACTATCTTTATCAATGAGTCCTCTTTACATAAAGTTTACATAGTCCAGAATTCTACCCCCCAGGCTCCTCTTTTCCATAGGAAATTACATATTGCCTATTTTTTATGTGGGTTGGAATAAAGAGTATTTTGGGAAACAAATGAACATTTTGTAGGTTCAACAGCTCTGTTAGACCTCACAGTCCCCCTCTGCCTGTTTTTCTTGATTCCAGAACTGCTTTGAGCTTTATATCCCTGACAATAAGGACCGGGTCATTAAGGCCTGCAAGACGGAGGCCGACGGGCGCGTGGTGGAAGGGAACCACACTGTGTACCGCATATCGGCCCCCACACCCGAGGAGAAGGAGGAGTGGATCAAGTGCATCAGGTGAGCGGCGTCCGGCCCTGTCCCACGCACTTCCGGTCTCAGTCTACAGGGGAGAGCTTGGCCAAGGGACCTCGGTGGCTTCTCAGTGGGGTCTTTGGATGCTTGGCCGTGACCTCATAGTTAAGAGCACCTCAGCCGGGTTTCCACAGGCACCTCCGGCCCAGAGAGGGGACCGTGGGAGCAGACAGACAGCAGTGTCCTTTATCGAGCTGTCTTTTCATGTCTTAGGGAGCAGTGTCATGGGGACAGCTCGGGAGAGCTGATGACCGTAAGGATGCAAAGGAGAGCGCCTGTGCCATGTCCTGCTTTTCACCGAGGTTGGTAGGCTCTCGGGGTTGGCCAGGCAGGTGTCCCCTTCCCCACATGACCTCTGGGGTGTACGTCTCAGAGGCGCCCTCTCAGTTAAAGGTGTCCTGGAGCCCATTCCCCTTGACCTGGGCACCCGGTGGGTGATGCTGTCGCCATCCCATGTCGTTTCCCGCGGTGCTTTCAGTAGAGAGGGTGCCGCGATGTCCCAGAAAGTACCTGCACCACAAGTCGGGTGACGCAGCACCTGGCACAGTGTGACTTGGTGGAAGTTGCCTTGTTTGCCCCAAGCAGCCTTATGCCTCCTCCCAGGTTTAGGGGTCCTGTACTACCACTCTTTCATTTGATGGTCACTCAGTGTTCGGTGTTGGTCCCATGGTGAGGTTTAAGTGTGGATGTTGGGGAGCAGTGCAGTGTATGTGCAGGAGCCAGTGTTCAGTATTGAGGATTCATCTGCCCCCGTGTTGAAGTTCAGTTGGGTAGCTCCCTCGTCACTCTGAGAAAGGAGCAGGAAAGCAGTCTGCTCGAATGCTGGAACATAGGACCCAGCTGCAGTCGGCCCCAGTTGCACCTTTGTGGCCACTCCTGTCGTCCCTGCCCTTCTGCTCAGTGTTCTGGGACCAGCCTCCATTCACCCGGGGGCTTGTTAGAACTCAGGTCTGGGCCCCACCCCAGGTCCTGACTCAGAACATGCATTTTAACTGATTCTCCGAAGATTCCAACACACAGTAACACCTGAGGAACCCTGACACCTGACGTGTGCTTCACAGCGTGCCCGTTTCTTCTCCATGGCCTTAGAGCTCTGGATGTGTCCTCTGGCTCTTGGGTCCTGGCCCCTCCTCTGCCCATCCCCTGGTCATCTGGTCACCTGTCCTCTCACCTCCCCTTCCAGGTCTGAGTCTTCTCTACATTTCTACAATTTCTTCCTACATTTCTCCTTTTTCCCAGTTTTAGTTTATTAAAAGTGGCTCTGCAAGCATGTAGGTTCTCATAAGGCCTACCGTTTGCTTCTTTGAATCCTTTATTTTATGATCTCTGGGATGAGATAATGTCAGACACTCATATTTGATTTCTGTTCTGTGAAATTTTTTAATCCTATGAGATACCATTTTCCCATTTTGCAGATGAGAAGCAGAGGCACATGGAGGCTTTTTGCCCAGAGTCACACATCAGTGACCCAGGGTCACGAAATAGAGCCCATGGGTCACCCTGTGCCGGGAGAGAGCTGTCCAGGTGGTGGGTGTGTGTGGGGGGGAGATTTGCTCCTGTAGCCGGTGAACAGTGAATCCAGGCTTGATTCCCACTTCCCTGCTCTGCCTGCTTTACGAGGTGCACACGTGTAAGGTTCTAGGGCCGGTTTCTGGAGCCATAGCTATTCCTAGCATTCTTCCCTGACCTCTGTGAAGCCTGTTCCCCATGTGGTGTTCCCTCTTAGGAGCCCCTCTCATTTTCCCCCTGGCTGCTTTGTTGATCACAATGGGAAAGGTTGAGTGTACTGCTTTCCTTGAAAGTTCCCTACCGAGCTGGGCCTCTGGGCAACCTGGGAGGCAGGGAGGACAGCCTCCCCAGGCAGTCCGAGGCCACACATCCCCATAGCCTGTCCCCGCAGCCCGTGATGGCCTATCTCCCACCCGGGCCCCAGCCCTACCCGGACGGGTTGAGTACACTAGCTTTTTGGTTGTTGCTTTGGTTTTTGGTGTTTTTGCTATCTCTGCTAAGACCAGTGTCCTGTCTTGGCCAAGATTAAATGCTGAACGAGTGGTTGAACAGGTTGGAGAAGGTGGGGCAGGGGGAGGAGTAGGCGACTTTATCCCCCAGAAATAATCGTTGAAAATCCGTGCAACGAAACAGACGGAAACCAGCCTGGGTGGAGCCTGGACGAGGCGTCCCTTGGGCTCGCTCATGGTGGGCACGTGGCCGGGGTTGCCGGCTCCCCTGCCTGCCCTCCATCCCTCCATGGCGGGGAACCCCATCCTGGGGCTCCTTGGGGACTGAGCGGGAGCCTACGGTGGGCGTGCCCGGCACGGCCAGGCCGCAGGTGGTGACCAGGGCTGGGCGAGGTGGGTGGAGTGTCCCGTTAGGAGGGTGAAAGGCGGGTGAAGCACCCTGGGCTCCTCAGTCCCTGCGCCATGGACGGGGAAGTGCAGAGCAGCAGTGACTGTGGAGACCTGTAGCCCAGGAGCACACCCATTGTCCATATGAGCTCCTGCCTTCTTTCAGTGTTAGGGTTTTGAAAAGGATTTCACTCCTTAGTCCTTTAGATTTGTTTCTCATGTATGGTTTGAAGTAAGGGGGGTGCAGCTTCACTCCCTCAGATGAGCAGCCAGTTGTCCCAGCACCTTTACTGATTGGTCACTTTTTGCACCGCTGGTTTGCAGTGCTTTCTTCAGCTTGTGCCAGCTTCCTGTGGACAATCAGGGACAGCATATTGGGCGACACGACCCTGCCTGGGTGGCTGCAGTGTCAGGTGGGCTGTGTGTGCTGGTGTACAGCCCCCTTCTCCCCCTTTGCTCTTGCAGAGATGTGTGGAATTTTGTGGCTGTCCTTGTATGTTGTGTTTTTCCTGTGGTTTGTTACTTAGTAGTCAGAAGAAGTAAACCTTTATAAGATAACATTTAGAACTTGGCTGCAGAGCGGCTGTGCCTCTGGGTGTGTTCTGAGCTTGCTCGGCAACCCGCTTATGCCTCACCCCAGCCTTGGAGGGAAGGGGTGTGAGGGTCGCTGTCCTGTCACAGATGAGGAAGCTGGAGCCCAACAAAGGTGTGGGATCAACCGCTCCGAACCACAGTTGGGGGCTCGAGAGCCCGCCCTCCGACACCGTACAGCCAGCAGGCCGTGGCTTTGGGTGCTTCTCCTGGAGAAGGTGGGGTACAGGAGCGGAGGAGGGTGCTGGCTGTGAGAGCCCCTTCACAGTGTTGTTGGAAGGTCTTACGGAAAGTCCAGTGCAGGCCCCTTTTTCCCTCATTCAGTGCTTTTCTGGGAGTTCGGGTGCCCCTGGCACCCGGGACTCCGAGACTGGTCCCTTATCTCTCCAGGAGGGAGATGTGCAGTTCTCACAGCAGCGGGGCCACTGCCTGCACACACACGTGCTGGCCCTATGATGTGTTCTTGACACACATGGTCCCTGCCAGCCCCCAGAGCCCAGTCAGGGAGGAGCAGAATGGAGGTGCCAGGGCTGGGGCTCGGGCCTCTGTTAGTCTGACTCCAGGCCACACTGTTCCCCACGCTGCTGCACCCCTCTCACATGTTACCTGGGGGCGGCACCCAGCAAACCCCCTCTGAGCTGATGGGATCCTCTCCCTTCCTGGCAAAAGCCCTCCAGACCCTCCCCCACGGGACCACGGGAACGTTTCCTCGTAGAAACATCCTCTCCTGGTAGTGGTTCCCGGTCAGCTCACAGAAGCCATGGCACCCCTGGTACCATCGTAAGAACAGGTGTCACCATGGCTTGTGAGTGAGCCCAGAGACTGTCATACCAGCATTGCTTCTCTGGAAAAGCGAATTAAGCCTCAAAACTTCAGGACATAACTCACTTGAAAATTGCAGAGTTGCAAACATAAGGGACTATCTTGGTGGCTACCACCCACGGCTCCCAGCCCTAGCCCCTCCTTGCGGGGGCTTCTCCTACTCTAGTGGTGGTCATCACACATCTCCAACTGTGAACTCAGAGCAGCACCGCTCAGCAGTGGTCACCGCTCGGTGGTGGTCATCGCGTGTCTCCGGTGTCTGGTGTTGGCTGGGGGTCCCTGACTGGTGCCCTGTTCGTCCTGGTGGTGATCTTGCACTCTTGATGACATGGAGCTCACTGCTACAGAGAAAAGGCAGATGACACCATAGAAACTGAAGTGCTGAGTTGCTTTCTCCCCCTGGGTTAGGACACAGCTCTAAGAACGTACAGTGGTGCTGTTCCTAAATTGATTATTAGGCTGGACAAGCTGAAACCAGCCCAGAGACTAATCTTGCCACAGAGGCCTATGACCGTAGAAGCTTGACACCCTGCATCACTGTGTGGATGCCGCCAGGGTGAAGACACCAGCCGCCTTCGCAGAGACGATCTTGGGAAGCAGGGGCTCTGGTGCCGCGCAGAGCTGCTGACACCCTCCTGTGGGGGTGTCTTGGGGTTTCAGTTTTTTTTTTTTATTGTGTCCCTCACATCTCTTCTGTCTTCTCCCCATTTGTGTGCTACAGAGCAGCCATCAGCAGGGACCCCTTCTACGAGATGTTAGCGGCACGGAAGAAGAAGGTCTCCTCCACCAAGAGGCACTGAGGCTGCGCCCCGGAATCTGAGTCAGATGCCCACAGGTGGACACAGGGCTGCTGAGCAAGAGCGTCTTCTCTGCCGGGCCTTTCCCTGGGTTCCTAGAGACTAGCTTCAGCTTTGCTATTTTTTCTTTAAGGGGAGAAGGGTGGGCAGATATCACTGGTAAAGAAGGGGACCTGGAGCCTCTGGAAGCATGGATTCTTAAGCCTTTTTCTCTAAAAAGAACAGAGCTCTTAGCCAAGCAGCCCCCTTGCAAGTCTCTCCACTCAGCAGGTCTGAATGCAGTGTGCAGCTGACTGTTACCTCACGGTTATTTCCTGTGAAGAGGCCTTCAGCCCTGCACCATAAATACACGTATCAGTACGTTATTATACTTTAAGAAAGAGGTGGCATGGAAGAGACACCACATGCTATCACGATATCTTTTTGTTTTGTTTCTTTTTTTAAAGAAAATGTTAAAGTAGAGCTGTTCAGACGCCGTCTTCCCTCTGGTTTGGGAAGCTGCCTGGACAGCTGCTCAGGTGTGCTCGCCTGGGCCGAGGGGCTGGGCCTGTGCGGGGTCCTCCAGGCCGGGGGCTGGGGGTCTTGTCTGGGCACGAGAGGGGTGGGTGGAGGGTGGGGAGGCGGCTTGCTGGGTAAGGACTTGGACTTGGTGCAGAGTCGGATTCCAGAACCTGCCGTGGCCTCGGACCCTCAGTGCTCACAGCGCGATCGTCCGCTCTCGCTGTTTCCTGCCTCAAGTGCCTGGGGAGCACTGGGGCAGACAATTGCTGGGCACTTGCACTGTTTTATCTCTTTCGGATTTTGAGTTTTTGTGGGGCTTTAAGATAGAAAGTCCGCATTCTTCCTTGAGCTAAACACCTAATAACCAAAACTGTGAGGAAGGTGATCCCAGAGGGGCTCCGGGGTGACCTGACTGCTTCATGGTTGGTTTTCCTTCCTCTCCCCCAAACTCCAGTCCTCGTTTTAGAGGAAGGAGTGGGTCCTACCTGATCGCCTTAGGGCCTCAGCTTTTCCTGCCCGTGCTGGACCTTGCCTGGACCCTGCAGTTTGTGATGGGCCCCGGGGACAGGGGCCTGGTCTGCTCAGCAGGGGCACGGGCAAGGGAGGGCAGATGGGCTGCTCTTGTGTCTCTCTCTCTTTTTCTTTTTTTAAAGTAATGTGTATGAGTTGACCTTGCCCCTCCTAATTTACAGTGTGAAGGGAGCCATGAAATGCGGCGTCTCCTGCCGTTCTCTCAGGGACTCTCAAGGACTCTCAAGGGCAACTCCTGCTGCGCAACCAGGGCAGGTGGGCAACCAGCCCAGGCGGCGGAGCACTTCCTCACGGGCGAAGGGGAGAGCAGCGGGACCCCCAGCTCCGCTGACATTCTTAGAGGGGCTCGCATCTCTGGAAATAGTCTTTGCAAAAAGGAGGGGTGGGAGGAGGGGTACATTTCGGAGCCCCTCTGAGCATGGTGGTCAGTGGCCGGAGCCTGCTTGGCATGGCTTCAGGTGCTTTTTTGTGTGGCTGAAGCTCATGAAGGTGACAGAAGAAGATCCAGACTGGAGAACCAGGGTGTACAAGCCAGGGTCTCGGGGGGGCTTCGGGGCTGTGCTGAGGTGGAGCCCCTCCAGCTGGCTGTGACCCTCCGGCAAGTTCTGAGCTCCGGCTCCCACCAATGCTGCCTAGACGGAGAGGCACCGGATCAGTATTAGTCTATTTATCAGAGGTGTAAATAATCTATGTATAGTTTTTCTCCTTTTAGATTATTTTGTATTTGTTTAAAAAAAAGTTTTGTCAAAATATAAAATATAAAGAAATGACTGAAAGTTGTTGACAGGGTTTTTAAAAAAACTATTATTATTCCAATGGTTTTCTGTTTGTTTTTTGCCTTGTAAACTAGCACCAAGAAGCTGCAGCAAATAAACTCCAAACCTGCCCAGCCACTTCTCATGTCTGTGACATCCTTTCTTGCCCTGGGGCAGGCTTTGAGGGTGGAAGGGGATGCTTACAGATGTGCTTGGGTTGGAGAATATATCACTTTTAATTTTAAACTTAAGTTTAACAATAATATAAATCAGTAGTGAAGAGAAAGATTTGTTTTCTATTAAGGAGAATATAGGAATAAAAGAAAACTAGCTTAATCTTTTGCCCTTTTTATTTTTTTATTTTTTTTTTTACAATTTTATTGAGATATAATCACATAACATACAGTCATTCCAAGCATACAATCTGTTGTTCACTGTATTGTCATATAGTTGATCACAATCAATCTTTGAACATTTTCATTACTCCAAAAATAAAATAAAAATTAAAATAGAAAAGAACATTCAAAATATCCCATTCCCTTCCTCCCCCCATTGTACATTTACGTTTTGTTTTGTTTAAATAAAAGAAAAAAATTTTCATTAGTGAATAATTCAAGTGACATAA